>JAHBCN010001384.1:22500-119698 GCA_019359885.1 Listronotus oregonensis
ATTATGTGGTTCCAGCAAGAGGCCCCCATGTCCCCTGCTCATGAAACTGTCGCAATACGCCAAAAAAAAAATTTGGTAAAAAAGGTAATTTTTAAAAAATGCAACTGGTGCCTGGCCATCAAGAAGCTGTGATTTGACTCCTTTAGATAATTTTTTGTGGGGGGTTTTTTAAAAACCAAGGTTTATGCAAACAGGGCACAAACCCTTGATGCTTTGAGATTGAACATTGAACGCTGCATTCGTGAAATTACGCTCGATCTATTGCACAAGGTCTTCTTAAATTGGTATTCGTCGAATTCACTCATGTACACGAAGCCGAGGTGGACATTTAAACGACTTGCTTGCTATTCAAAACATAAATGTTATCGATTGTACTTTAAGATAATATAAAAAGTATGGTTATATCTGAAATCATTTTTATTTTATTTAAAATCATTTCGTTCTTATTGGAAAACCCTTTATATAGCTAATAAGAACAAATATGTAAGTTATTAAAATACCAGTATCTACAAGTATTGATAAAATTATAAAATAACCAGTTATATAAAAAACGGCAATAATTCAACATGCTTTGGCCCACCCACCCATTACTTTGCAATTTCATCAAATAAAAAGAAACACACCACTTCACCGAACAATAGAGTCCACACTTATGACGAAAGTTATTTCTTTTTTCACAGCTAATAAAATTATTAAAAATGTGCACACCCTTTCTTTCAAAAGAAATAACTGCACCCTTATGGGTTTTCGGTATTGTGTGAAAGTGTTTTTCGATTTTATGCGTTGAAAGTAAATTGGCCAATTTAGCTCTTTCTTTTTGAAAAAATAATTATGTTTTTATTATTTCCTTATTATTTGGACCACCCATCTTTTTTTTAGTATCACTACAAAATAAAACATCAATAGGATTTAAATTCGGCGATATACCATCACAGCTAAGCAATATAGTCCAATTGTTTCAAAACAAAAATTGGTATGAAGGTACCTCATTACAGACTTAATCCCCACCAAAAGGAATTTTACTTGCGACCCGTCTGACTATAGAAAATCAACCTCAACAGTTGCAGCCGTTACTATATAGAAAAAATTTAAAAAATAAATAAATAAAGTACACTTAAAGTTGTTCCACGACAAAAATTGGTATAAAGGTATTATTGCTATTAATCAACTGTAAAGGAAATTCTTGCATGACCACGTCTCTTCTATAAAATTACCATAAGTTGCAGCATTACTTATGTAGGGAAAATTATTTTATGGGATTTCTCTGCAATGAGGTCCATAAACTTTGTTTGTAACTTTTTAAGTACTATAATTAAAAAAATTACTGTATGAAAAGACTGTAACTTTATATAATTTTTGTTGTGAAACAACTTTTAAGGAGTCTTTAAAATTTTAAAAATTTTCCCTATATAAAAAGGACTGTAATTTTAGGGGTGATTTTATATTCAGACGAGTTCAAGTGAAATTTCATGGTGATTAGGTATACAATGAGGTACCTTCATATCAATTTTTGTTGTGAAACAACATTTTTAAGGGTTCTTTAAAATTTTTAAAAAATTTTCCCTATATAAAAAAGGACTGTAATTTTAGGGGGTGATTTTTTATATTCAGACGGATTGCAAGTGAAATTCCTTTGCATGGTGATTAGGTATACAATGAGGTACCTTCATATCAATTTTTGTTGTGAAACAACTTTTTTAAGGGTACTTTACAATTTTTTTATAAAATTTCCTATACAAAAAATGACTGTAACTTTAGGGGGTGATTTTCTAAAGTTAAACTGGTCGCAAGTAAAATTTCTTTTGCATGCGTATTAGGTATGTATTGAGGTACCTTTATATAAATTTTTGTTGTGGAACAACTTTTTTAAAGGTACTTTATATTTTTTTAAAAATTTTCCCTTCATAAAAAATGACTGTAACTTTTGGGATGATTTTCTATAGTCAGATTAAGTATGCAATGAAGTACCTTGGTACCTTGGTACCAATTTTTGTTGTGAAACAATTTTTTAACGGTTCTAAGAAACAAACAGACGGAAATCATAATAATAGGCTGTCAAATTAAGCTGCTAACTTCACATATTGGCTGCTTAAACAAAGCTGCTAACTTCACTTTTAACTATTTTTTTAAACAACCGATTTTTAAATTTCCAACGGGATTTTAAAAAGGAAACATTAGGCTTTCAAAAAATATATAGCATTATGGTGGTTTGCTAAAAAGGTCTATTGATTTGGGACATTAAAAATTTAAACAAATTGAGAATCTGATCAATGGAAAAATAAAAAAAAAATTGGTTGTCAAGAATCTGTTTCCGTCTTTCATAAAAATTATAAAAAAGAGAAATTTAACAGACAAAAAAAATCTGGAACTAAATTATGGTAAGGTTTTCAGTCGATAATGTCACTGACTGACTTAGAATAGTATTTAAAAATTTACCTGTGGTGGATATCTTTCCCAGTTTGAAGTTCTAGGGTTAAAAATAAGGCCTTTTGAAGTTATGTTTATATCACATACGAGTATTAGTCTTATTTTTTTCAAGAAATCTTCTATTAAGCAATGGCATATGTATTTTATTTCATCTTGTATATTATTTATGCTATAAAATCCGATTTCGCTTGTTCTACCTTTTCTCTTCCTTTATTAAAATTCCATAGTAAAAATTTTCTTTACGTAGTAACTTTCATAATGGTGTTATTCAAACAAATATTTATTCATTTTCAGGTGATAAATATTTCCTCACTTTAAAGTCGTAGTACGCGTTTAAATATTATTAAGCCTATAGTAATTAGCAAACAATGCGGCAAACAATGGAATAAAAGTAACTGAAAATTTTTATTCCTTATCAAAATGCCTATTTTGTAGCCTTAAATTATAATAATTTCAAATTATAATCCTATTTTTTAAGATAG
The DNA here is from genome assembly GCA_019359885.1 of Listronotus oregonensis. Taxonomy (NCBI): domain Eukaryota; kingdom Metazoa; phylum Arthropoda; class Insecta; order Coleoptera; family Curculionidae; genus Listronotus; species Listronotus oregonensis. The sequence continues at coordinate 25,410 of JAHBCN010001384.1, forward strand.
GTTCACTTCAATAATACTAAAAATAATCACATTACGCCATGAATTGTTTTTAGTTTTGGTAAATCCAATAACCTGGCGTCAACAAATTCGACATACTTCTTAGTTCCACCTTGTTGAGCGTTTCAAAAAAGCCGAAAATGTGTTAAAAATAACACAGAAAAAAACGGAAGCATCATTCTACTATTAAAAGTGCCAAGTACAACTCATTGTGGGTGGGGTAAGATTCGTCATACCTCATTGCTCATAACCATAAGCTTTTAAAATATTGAGATTATAGGTACTTCAAATTAGGTTTAGGGAGGTATAATAAGATTACAAAAATTCAGGTAAATTTTGCTACTCCATCTATTGACTCAATAATAATTGCGGTTCTTACAGACCATAGTTAGAGATTTATTTAAAACGAGACAAAACTGTTTTATTTAGAAAATTTGATAAATAGAATTGCGTTATTTTACTTGAAACTTTTTCCCACAGGACATAAATGTTATAGTCCAGTCACTGGGGGGTTTTGCCTTCGAATTCTCTATAACTGAATTCGTTTAAAATTTTGTGTGTTTTGATAATTAAGTACCTCAGGAACAAAAGTCACATAGTGTCGATATGCGCTGCCACCCCTGGGGTGGTTGCCACCCCTTCTAGAGGGTAGTAATATTTTCACCCAAAGTAAACTTGAATTTCGAAAGAGGGATAAATTTTAAGCAAAAAATGTGGTGTACATTTTTTTTGCTAGATCAATACTTTCCGAGATATTCGCTGCTGAAAAGTTGGATAAAAAATTGGATTTTCGAACAGTTTTTTATTTAACTCCAAAACTAAAGGTGTTACGAAAAAAAAATTAATGAACAAAATTAAAGCTTATAAAAAAAACAAGAGATAACCCAAACGGGTACATTTTTCGAAAAAAACCCATTAAACACTTTTTAAAGGGCTTAAAAAGATCTTTAAAATGGGTACCTGTAAAAGTTTTTGGCATAAAATTTATGTGAGATACGAACATAAAAATTTGAGTTTCTCGAATTTTTGTAAAAAAAGGCGCATTAGTATTCAAAAGATCTAAAAGTTTAGCCACAATGAAATGTCTAGGTTTCGGAAAAACCATGATTAAAATATGTATATTTTTGTTAATATTAAAAAAGTATATTAAATAACTCGAAAACTATATAAGATACGAAAAAATGATAAAATACAAAAATGTAGATTTTTTTCTTAGTTACAATTTTGATTTTTGAATTTTTGCTGTAGCTTAAAAAATAACGGAGATATAGCTGATTGAAATTTGTTTTGTGTCTGTCTCCGGCCCTTTGGCCCTTGACTGTTTAAATATGAAGGACTTAAGAGTATTCTTACAATTATAGCCTTAAAGCACATTAAATTTTGTTTAGAATGGTTTTTGATGGATGTCGTAGCATTAAAATTAACGAAGTTATTGTAAAAAAACTAATAGCAATTTTTAAAATAAATTTTGGAATATCAAGAAATTATTTATTTTGGAGCATTTATATAAATATTTTTTAATTCACTTTTGTTAAAAAAGGTAGTTATAAGGATTGAAACTTTGCAATTATAATAAAAAGTTATTTTATAAGAAAAAACATGATGTACTATTAGTCAATTAATTAACATAACATTAAAGTATGACGATTTGTAAACGATTCATTTATTTAAAAACAAAGTTAAGGCGATTAAGCATTAAAAAGAAACCATTTGTTATCTTGATAAGAAACACTGTACAGAATTAAAAAATATTTTTTAAAAAATACCAAATTCAACCCACATTTGGTCCAGAACAAATCAATTTAAATCGTTCCGCCTTTATTTCCTGTTCATTAATTAAAAAAAATCGCAGCTCCTTACATCTTGATATAGTGAAAAACAAATAAAAAATTAAGGAAAAAAACAAAAGAAAGATAAATAACAATCAAGTTGACATATCCCTTTTTCAATTATTTTTATTATCACTTTTGGGAAATATTTCGCTATGGTAGGAGGAGCACGGCCCTTTAAAAACAAATGAATTTGAGGGACCACCTACCTTGATCGGGACAAATGATATTATCATTATATTTTTAACCCTTCGATCATAGGCGGGTGTCTATAATGAAAATTCGATCAACGGGGGTAATGCATTAAACAATTTTTCACGCATAAGTCATATAGATACTGTTAAAATGATAGGTGTTTTAATATGGCGGTTTTTAGTTTGTGTTACTGGGAAAAGCAATTAAACATTATAAAACCTTTTAAAATGATTATAAAATACTTATTTTCATAACAAGTGTGGAACGTGATACTTTTGAAAGACTTGCTTGAATCTATGTTTTTTCGTAACTTAATGGGTTTACATGTTTTTGATAAATAAGAGAAATAGGCCAGAAAAATCTCTTCTTTAAAAGAGTTCACACCCTTACTTTGACACCAGCTCTCAAACATAACAAATTCTTTTTCATACCTGTGACAAGATTTCATGGGTAGGAGATCTATACTTGCTATTTCTGCTGCTTCGATAATCGATGCTGGTAAATCGTCGACAGAATCCATTGAAAATGTTTCTCCAATTTGGTTGAAAAATGCGTAACTGAAAATTAATTTTTGATTGATGCATATAATAAACAATTAGTTAGTTGCTATGGATTCTTTGATAATTTATATGGAGCTATTAAAAATATGTACTTACATTTGGTAGGATTATTTTATTTTATTTAATAAATGTTATAAAACGACTGCAAAATTACAGCAAAATTCAGTTTCTTCAAATATATAACTATTATAAGCAAAATTATGCATTATTTTATAATTAAATACTAATTTATGTTCCAAAAACTAAAAGATTTTACTTTGCCGCAGTAGTGCAGAAAAGTGCTATTTTCCGCACGCTTGTAGAAAATAGATATTTTCGTAACAAGTGCAGAAAAAATCGAAAATATCTTCCGCAAGTGTAAAAAACTTAATTTTTTACGAGCGATGACACAAAAATATGTTTTAAATAAAATGCAAGCAAGAAGACAAAATTACAAATTTATTATACAGTAATAAGAATGACTAATGTTATAAAAACTAAAACTTTAAACTTTTTTACAATGTTATTTATAATAATTTATATTAAAAGTACAATTTTTTATATGTTGGACATTTACGGTAGAAGCTTAATCAAGCAAACGGAACGGTTTGAGCGGATGGATAAACCGGAACTTATGGAAGTAGTAAATTAAAAAATATTTATATAAATGCTCCAAAATAAGTAATTTTCTGATTTTCAAAATTTATTTTAAAAAGTGCTATTAGTTTTTTTACAATAACTTTGTTAATTTTAATGCTACGATATCCATCCAAAAACCATTCTAGAGAAAATCTAATGGGCTTTAAGGCTATGATTGTAAAAATACTTCAAAGTCCTTCATATTTAAACAGTTAAGGGCCAAAAGGCAGGAGACAGGTGCACCATGCGCTATAAAACAAACTTCAACCGGCTATATCTCCGTTATTTTTTAAGCTACAGCAAAAGTAAAAAGAACCAAAATTATCATTAAAAAAAGCCTACATTTTTGTATTTTATTATTATTTACGCAGCATTCATAGTTTTCGAGTTATTTAATAAAAAATATATTTTTTTAATATGTACAAAAAATATATTATTTAATTATTTTTTCGAAATCTATACATTTTAATGTGGCCAAACTTTTGAATCTTATAAATACCACCAAAATTAAGTTAATTGTAAAAGAAATACAATTTATTTCAATCCTAACGAACATGACGTTAGTTTTAATGCGCTTTTTTACAAAAATTTGAGAAATCCATCCTTTTTATGTTCGTATCTCACGTAAGTCTTATGCAAAAGACTTTTACTAGTACTTATTTTAAAGGTTTTTAAGCTCTTTAAAAAGTGTTCAATAAATCTTTTTAGAAAAATGTACCCGTTTGCCGCTATTTGACGCGAAATATTTGGGTTCAAGGATATAACGAAAAATTCCTTTTCTTTGACCACTCATATATCAGTTTACATTTTACTTACAACACCCATAAAAAAAATTAATTTCTTTGTTTTTTTATAAGCTTTAATTTTGTTCATTATATTTTTTTCGTAAAAAACTTAGGGTAATTGTCTAGAAAGTGGCCGCAACTCCGATTTTGACCAAATTTGGTATACGGGGTTTTTTTGGGCGCTGATCACGAATATGAAAACCTTTTTTGGCGGAAACGTTTCGTTTTCGAGATATCCATCATCAAAGTTGAAAATCAAACTAACCTCATTTACACTATTCCTCCTTCTTTTTGTACAGAATTCTTGATTTTTACTAAATTGGAACACAATAGTTAATAAACACCTTTTAAAAACTTGTTTTTATATTTATTTTATACCTATTTTTAATTTAATTGTAAAAATTCACTATCAAACGCTGCAACCAGGTATACAATATATACAACATGGCCGCCCCGTTTGAAAGTGATACTTGGCAATTTAATGAAGAAAAAGGTGTAAAATAAACAAAAAAAAGTTTTTAAAAGGTGTTTATAAAATATTGTGTGACACTTTAGTGTAAAAACAAGAATTGTCTACAAAAAAGGGGAATATAGTGTAAATGAGGTTAGTTGACTTTCAAGTTGATGATGGATATCTCGAAAACAAACGTTTCCGCCAAATATTTTTTCAGATTCGTGATTAGCGCCCCAAAAAACCCCCGTATGCGAAATTTGGTCAAAATCGGAGTAGCGGCCACTTTCTAGACAATTACCAAACTTAGTTTTGGAGTTATTAATAAAAGAACTGTTCAAAAATCCATTTTTTATCAAAAAATGTATACTACACTTTTTGTTTAAAATTTGTCCCTCTATCGAACTCCAAGGTTATTTTGAGTAAAAAAATTACCACCCTCCAGAAAGGGTGGCAACCACCCCCGGGGTGGTAGCGTATATCGGCACTATGTTACTTTTCTTTCAAAAGTACTTAATTATTAACACACAAAATTTCAAATAAATTGATTCAATTATAAAGAAATCGAAGGCAAAACCCCCCAGTGACTGGTCTATGTTTTGAGGACGTCTGTGCCATATTAAATTTCCTAAACAAATTACATCTCTTGCTGCAAGGTTCCCGGTAATAATTCTTATATGGGTCACCCAGCATACGGTTTTAAACATTTACGATAACATCAGTTTTCAATTTCTTACATTACCGTCGCGTAGAAAATTAATTATGCGCCGCCACTGCACACAAATAAATAAGACAAATAATTTAAAACTGTTTCTAATCAGATGGGTAGATTTAATAACGGTACCAAAACGGCTAACCGAACGGGTGCCCTATGATTCCAAGTTACATCGAAATCCTTTGATTCTATCGGCGATATAACCTTTTTTTCGTTTATCAAAAACTCCGATGGCAAATTATGTAACTAATGACTATAAAAATAAATTAGGTCCAAATTAAGACTTCGGTCTAAAACTATTTTCTAATTAATTAATCTTGATTTCGGCTCTAGATTTTGTGGTGGTCGTCGTTCAAGGGTGTTTTGTTAAGATTTTTTTTTGAGATGATTATTAATGATTTAGAAAAAGTTTGGCAAAATATAACTTGATAATAAATTTTACATGAAACCGGCCAAAATGTTTCTGGTTTAACCAAAAAAGATTTGTATGTATCTGTAATGTATTGGTACATTAGCAAATACGATATCGATTACTATGTTTTCCATTAAGTTTGTTTTGTTGCTCTGTTATTAACGGGCCGATTCTTGGACAACTCTTCTAATTTTAATAATTTACCAACGTTTTTCTTTATTTAGTCAAATAAGTCAAATTACATACAGGATAATGAAAAAAAAACGAAGCAAAACCCTCGGACCCGTCGATTTTATTTTTATGGGGAACACTTACTAATCATATTATTATCTTTTTTCCTCCAACCCCTTAGGAGGAGGTGGCACATTTTCCAAAATCTTAAATTAAATGGGTAATATACGGGGTGTTCCAAAATATGTCGGCAATTTTACAGAATCTAACAGAAAACCTAAAAATATTGTGACAAGTTTCCATAAACTTTTTTCCTATGACTCTCCCCTACGGAGATACAGGTACATAACGAATGAACCTGCAAATCGTTTCTTTTTTAATAACTTTTAAAATACTTCTTAAAATGAACCCTTTTAATCATATTTGGCTTACTTAGTTTCCCAGGGACGGATTAGCTCTGACACAATAATGACAATTTTTAACACCTTGTATGATAAAGGCTCGACAATATTATTTTTGAATAGCTTTAACTTTAAACTAAAAAAAAGGTATTCTTGATTGACATCGATAAAATCAGCTGTTTACGAGAAATAAAATATTATGGTTCGTATAGTTTTACTTAGAAATAATTGGGGATTTCAAAAATAATTTTAATTTAAAGAGAAATTAGTGGCGTACCATCAATCTCTGCCAAAATAGGCAGGTCCAATTCCGTACGAACGCCACTGGTGAAAATTAAAAAGAAATGTGGTACACTTAAAAATGCTTCTTGATACATAGTACATGCATGCTAAATTTCATTAAAATATCTAAAGTGGTATTACAGTTATTATTAATAAATGATTTATTTTTGAAAATTTTGCCATCCTGTATCTCAAAAATTAAGACGTTTAGGACGTACATTCATATAAAGTTCTCTTTTTAAAATGGACCCAAAAATTGCCTTCTTAAATATTGACGTTTAATCAAAAAACACCCTGAATAATGTAAAAACTTTTTCTACTCCTATATTAGTAAGAACCTAATTACACACCGTCTACTTTATCAGTAAATCTCTAATTACAAACACTATACTGAAAACCAAACTGTGCGTAAGGGCAGTTACGTAATATATATATATATATATATATATATATATATATATATATATATATATATATATATATATATATAAAAATTATATTAACGTAACAGTTCCACAATCGCATTACCGACCCCCAAAATCTTGAAAACTTTCAATAGATTTTACGTAAAGCTGGCTATGAAACAAATAGCATCGCCTTGACAACGCAAATGTTTGTATTATTATTTGTATTGTTACTTAAAGTTTATAATCTCTGCTTTTATTTATAAAAAAACTAAACATAAAGTCGTAGAAAAAATATAGTACACAACTCGAGTGGTAAGCCCATTACACACTCTTTCGAATTACGGTACTCGCTCACGCTCGTACCGTAATTTTCGAAATCGTGTGTAATGGGCTTCTTACCACTCTCGGTATGTAATATACTATTACCAAACATAATATTTTATTTCTCGTAAACAGTTGATTTTATCGATGTCAATTAAGAATACCTTTTTTTTTAGTTCAAGGTTAAAGCTATGCAAAAAAATAATATTTTTGAGCCCTTATCATATAGGGTGTTAAAAAATTGCTATTATTGTGTCAGAGCTAGTCTGTCCCTGCCAAACTAAATAAGCCAAATAAGATTAAATGGATTCAATTTAAGAACGTAACCTTTATTTATAAAAAATATTAAATTATGCCCAGTATTTTATAAGTTATTTAAAAAAATATATATATTTTCAGGGTCGTCCGTTATGTACCTGTATCTCCCTAGGGAAGAGTCGTAGGTAAAAAGTTTATGGGAACTTGTCACAATATTTTTAGGTTTTCTATAGGATTTCAAAAGATTGTCCACATAGTCTGGAACACTCTGTATATAATTGATACCTCATTTTAAAGTTCTTTCAATGATAGCCAAATTTAGTATTTAAGGGTTGTTGGGTTGCAGATTTGCAAAATTCAGGATAGCAGATCCAATGTGGCGAACCAAATATTTGAAACCCTCGATTTACCCCAAATAAGGTATAAGGTGTTGCTGGTCACTAATCTGACGTTCATGTTGAAAATTTAAAGTAAATACAATACGGCGGAATGATTTTTAAACTATCTCGTTTTCAATTAATTTTCAATAATCTTTAGTAAAGTAGCTGGTTTATATGTATAAGTTTTTAATGTTTAAATGCAGAAATCTTCAAAACTACGAACATTAAATACTTAATAAATAATAAATTAGGTATAGTAAAAAAAAATAAAAAGATACTTAATATAAGGTATAACAAACTTATAGCTATTTCCCTTTCATTTAAGAATTTGGGGATTGCATCATCCCCTCCTTGCAGTATGAGAGTAACTTTGTGATTATTTGGTGTCACTCTCACCCCCCTTATACGCCAAATTGACAGTTAAAGGTTAAATGGCAGCGTATAATAAAGAGATTTTTAAAAAAATTACATAATAAAATTGCAACAGTAAACAAATATATACCTTATTAGGTTTTTTCTTAATAGTATTAGTTTAACTACATAGTTTAAGCAAAAAAGTTGATCTAGTTTGGCGGTTCAGTTGCAGTGTGTCTCGCCTCTCAATGCTCGCCTCACGTCATGCGTAAAGTTAATAAAAAAATTAAATTGGCTAAAGAACAATGTCAATTATGTAAATAAAGGCAGTACATAGGTTTTTTCGGCAATTAAGAAGAATTTTTGCATCGTTATACATCGAATATGATCAAAATCTTAAGATATTAAAAGTGAACAAAATACTTATGTCTATACTGCCAGTATTAGGCAGTGCTGTCATAAGCTTACACATTTTTTGTTCATGTGGGATCGTGCATCTAGTGATGGAAAAATATCCGCAAACTTTGGAAATATATGGAAATATTGAAAATATAGAAATAACAGACCTCAAAAAACAAACATTTAATAAAAGCTTATCATAGGTAATACCATTAATAATCAGATTTGGCCGTTGGATTTTAAGAAACAAGTTAAATTTCCGAAGTGTTTAAAACCGGACAGAAAATATCTGGCTTAAAAACTATGTACAAATGGTATTTGGTAAGACAATTGTGCAAAATAAACTAAGTTAAAAGCAAAATAATAATTAATCAACAATATGAAATACAGTCGCTATTGAGGTAACAATGGATTTTTTTAGCCAGTAACCTTTTCCATTTTATCCGATAGCAAATTTCGATTTGTGACATTTTAAGTGGGGTTATTTATGCATAAGTGTATTTGCCATCCATCCAAAAAACAAAAACCATAAATATAAATAAAAATTTAAATAACATTAATACAAAGATAACAGTGAAATTTCTTAAAAATTAATTACACACTACCACGAGACACAAGTTGTGCAACTTGAACGAAAGCATATGTTCATCGATCTCATCCACACTTTAAATATTGTATTCAGCATCAATGCCTTCGTCATGGGAGTACAATTAAACTTTTTTTAAAGCAAGCAATAGACAACAAGCTATAAATCGAGATTTTTATTATTCGGAAATTATTTTTCTAGTGTGAAATTTGTACTGCTGAAAAGCATAAGAAATATATTAAAATATTTGTTTTGATAGTTAAAATGTATCCTTTTTTTTTTTCGATATTTCCAAAACTTTCAATATTTCCAATATTTTTAAGACACGTTTGAAAATTTTGCAATATTTCCATTTCCATAGAAACATTTTTACTGAAACACTTTACAACAATACTGGCATCTGATTGGTTTAAAATAACTGCATATTTACTTTTAAAAGAACCAACCTATCCAATGAGTAGGGTGGCCATTGACACACAAGTAAATTTATTTTGTAGTTTAAATCAATTAAAATTAAAGTATGAAAATAGGAAGTGGCTAAAATAGACAATGTAGTTCAAATAAACCTAATAAAATTAGGAGACGAAAACGCAACCTTCCTGGTCCTACTTCAAATTCTTCCTCCAAACAACTTTGTTAAATTTCGCTTATTCGTGATCTGTTTTATTTTTCGTAGTATCTTTCTTAATTATTTAGCAAAATTTTTTCACATATTTAATGTTCTGCCATAACGTTAGGCTAAATACATACAATATGCGAAAACTAAACAAAGTAGTATTAACAAACATACCAGGCAGTGTTGTATTACTAACAAAACATTCATTTAAAAACCTAAATTGATCCAAATTCCATTATAATAAACCAGAGTGCACATAATTTTTACATTAACTTTAATAAACGTTGCCAAATTTTTGTAACACATTTTTTTTTCGTTTTTGTTTGATAAGCTTGCACCAATTTGATTAAAGTATTTGGTTGGTGATTATAGATTTTCATATAAAAGGCTGAAATTAGATTTTTGAAGTCAGTTCGAAACAAACAACTATTTTAACAATATAGTTATGAATACCTTCACCGTAAGTATCTTTTCTAACTCCTGCTTCACCAATATATGAAAAGATGGTGAAGATTTTAGATAGATATCTATTTTTTAACTTAAGAAAACTCACTTTTTTGAATAATATAAAAAAGCTTTTTTACCACAATTATCAATTTTTTAATTCATCGAAAATTTTATTTTTAGATTGTCGTTTTTGTCTCCGTGGCAATCACTGCTACTTTGGCCTACCCCGGACATGAGGATCATCACGTAAGTTTTATTATTTTTTTAAATTTCTATTTAACCTAATTTATTTTTTCTTTTAATATATCCAGACCGTACCCGGATACCACTTTGAATACGGCGTGCATGACCCCCACACCCACGACATCAAGTCCCAACACGAACACCGTGATCACGACGACGTAAAGGGCGGATACACCCTAAAGGAGGCCGACGGTACTCATAGAATTGTGGAATACACTTCGGGACATAAAGATGGTTTCCAGGCTGTAGTCAAACGTGTAGGCCACGCTCAACACCCTGCCCATTATGGTAAACACGGTCATGGTGGTGTTGGTGGTACCAGTTACGTTGGTGTTACCCACTGGGGACACGGATCTGGAAATAAAAGGCTGGGGAAACTGGTTATAAAAGCTATCCCAAAAGGGGGTTTTAAATTTTTCATTTTGTTGTTTTTATATGAGTTTTTGTAATAAAATTGTTGCACATTTTTTTTGTTTTTATTATTAGTAGTCTTAGAATTACCATTCAAATGTTTATTCAGTTCTGGGTTTTTTATTAAACGACTTAAAGGACTACCAAAAAAAAAAAAAAAATTCGTATAAAAAAAAAAAAATTTTAATGTGTGTTCTCGGGCCCGGGGGTTTAATTTTTTTAAAATTTTTTGCCCCCCTAATATGAAAAAATTTTTTTTGGTATCAGAAAAAAAAATTTAGCATTAAAAGAATGTAAACTACACTAAAAAATCTTATAAAAATTTCTTTACGTTAAATTTTTTTTTTAAATTATGGTAAATTTGCCGCCACTAATATTTGCCACCCTAGGCTTCAGCCTACTCAGCCTTTGCGTAAATCCACCCCTGCGTGTTCTATTATAACTTCAGTATTGAACCTGAGCTTCTGAGGTCATAATAATTATCTTATAATTTAAAATGAATGAAATTTTCTTATTTTTTTGTGTTCATTCAACTAAAAGAGAAGTAATATCACCAAAAAAAAAACTTATCTATACTAATATTATAAAGAGGAAAAATTGATTGTTTGTTTGTTGGTTTGAATTAAATGGGCTCCGAAACTACCGGACCGATTTAAAAATTATTTCACCATTAGGATCCTACCTTATCCCTAATAAACATAAGCTAGGAAAGCATTTTAGGAAACTCACACCCTTAAGGAGAAGAATGGGGGTAAATTTTAAACTTCATCATTTCTGGACTTAGAAGTTTGAAAATTGGTATTTCGGCTTTTAATTTGTTTTAAAAAATTTTTTAATTTTTTTTAATTACCCCTTTTTTTTTTAAAATTTTAAAATTAGGGATTTTTAAAAGAAACGGGTTTGATATGGGCGTTGCCGACCAAGTAACCGAACCACTTACTTAGGCACCGCGGCTGCCTCGCCAGTCGCTTCGGTCGCCAAAAGGGGGGTAAGTCCCTTTTCCCCGCTTTGCCGCTCTGGAGGGATAAACCCTGGAACGACGGACTTTGGGTTTCCCCTTTTTGTTACCCATTGGACGGGACGGAAATAACCAATATTTCATTGGCAAGGGCGCAAAAAATTAAACCCCCTTTTTTTTCTACAAGTTTTTTTTAAAAAAAATTCAGGGGAACCTCCGGCCGCCTGTAATATTACCCTTGAAGACCCTATAAAATCCAAATAATATTATTCAGATTATTGAAGCGCCGGTAAGGCCTGAGACAAGTATGGAAGGTGTCGGGCCTCTGGGAATCCCTGTTTTCTGGCACCTGCAATATTACACCGCTTACAGTACCTAAAAACCAAAAAGAAAGGGTATGGAAGCCCAATACGTAGAACAAAATTTTCCCAGGCGTAAGGCAGCGGGAAGGGGGATTGGGGGGAGTTTGCGCAATAAAAAGGGGTCAGATCCGGAGTTCCATAATTCTTTGTTACTATTAAAAAATTGACATCATCAAATTCAAATTCAAGCATTCACTGTTTTTTTTTAATTTTTTGCACAAATTGTTGGTTATTAAACGATACTACCATAGAATATTTAAAATTATTGTGTAATATTGGATTTTATATCATCTGATATAATATGGAAAAAATAGATGGCGCCACTTTTAAAGGTCGATATTTTTGGGATTTTTTTATTTTTCCAAAAAAAACTTAGTAAATAAATAAAAACCGTTTTTTAAAAAATAAATTTCAAACATTGTATGATAATTTCATTTTATCACCAATTTTGTATAAAAGAACAAATATTAAAAAACTACCAAGATTGGGTTTACATTAAAAAAAGGAAAAATTTTTTAATGCTTTTTTTGGGATATACTTTTCACTAATAACAAACATTCATGAGACAAAAAACAGTGGTAAAAAATGTTTAGTAATCTTTGGACCTAGGTACCCTTGTAACAGTAACCGTTAAATATTATTTTCTACATATGTCGAGCTTAAAAAATTTTTAATGTAAGTTTAAGAAACCAAAAAAATTAATTCCTTTTTTTAAAAAATACAGAAAAACAAAAAAACTTTAACAAAAAAATTTCTTTCTTTTATTCAATTAAAGGGCCTGTATAAATTAAAATTTCCTGGTCTGCCCAGTAATTAATAATTTTGATCCTTTAAAAGAATTACTAAATTATTAAATGAAATAAAAAAAATGTAAACCTTTTTCTTTTTAATAATCCACAGAAATACACAAACATTTGGAAACATCAAAAAAGTTAAGATTGCCTTACTTTTCTCATCTATTTCCTATGAAATTTTCATTTTTTTTAATTATAATTGAAAATATTATTTATTCGGTTACCTAACGTTACATCTCATAAGAAGCACCTAATTTAAATATAAGAAATACTTACCTAAAGTAAAAAAGCCGGGTATGTTACCCCTTGGGGTTTTCAAGATAAAACCATACAACCTCTAATTTTGTTACGATATTATAATAAAAACAATGAACGGGTTTAAAACACAATTTAAAAACACTTTCATTTTAAAAAAGAAGGGTTTTTTTCAATTTAAAAATTTCAAAAAAAATATAATCACACAAAGCAAAACAATCAAATAAAGGTTATAAAAAAATTTTCCCTAACACACACTATTTAAGTGTGTAATGGGAACACATTAAATTATTTCGTGGAATTTTGTTATTGCGCAGAATCCGGGGCCCCAATCTGACAGTTATTTTCATACTGGGCTGGACATTTTTTGATCGAATGGGCCAAGCATTGGGCTTCCATACACCTTTAAATTCCTTCTAAAAAAACTAATAAAAGTCTAGAACAAAGACGCCAAAATACCATAAGCACAGGGACTCTCTATTTCGCGGACATGGAGGTAAGAAACCTGGATTTAAATTATGTATTTTGGAACGAAACAAGCTAAAAGAACGGGCGTGTAGCGGGAAGCTGTCTGGCCCCAGTTTGGTTCGCAAAGCCCGTGAGATAGAACTCAGACAGAGTCTCACTGAGATGAATTTAAGACTTTGTCTCATACCTCTCGTAATGAAATATGGCATAGGGGGTTCTTTGCAGCGCTGATCACAAATCGAAATCAGTTATTTGCGGGTACCATCTAGTTTTTGATTTTTTAGTCCCTACTTTGACCCAACCTTAACACCACTATTTTTCGTAAAATTTCTTCTTCTTAAAACAAGGTACACCTAAACTATATGATTTTATGATAAAACACTAATTGACGGGGCCAACTTTTTCACAATTATTTAGTCCCTTTTATTTATATAAAAGAACACTTTTAAAAATACTTATTTTTACTCTTAATTTCTTTAAAATAAGTCAGTAAAATTATCTAGAAACCTTTAGACATGCGACGCGTTAGGTATGTATGTTAAAAAAGTATATAATTTTTCGATATCCGTTTACTCCTATTTATTATTTATAAAAATGATTTTTGGTACAGTCTGTCTCACAGTATACCGTGTTAGCTCTTGCCTTCATTTATGATTATACCTGCCGCAGCAATATAACTGGGATCGGTAGGTTTAAAAAGAAAAATTAGGGAGGGCTTTAATAATATAAAGTTTTAATTTATTGTTTTTTGGTAAATATAATCTTAAAATTACATTAAGAAATTAAATTTATGCAAAGTTTTAATAAATTTATACTGCATTATTATACAAATTAAAATTTTTTTTAAATTCAAATTTTCGTTTCACATCAGAGTCATCATTGAGATTAATTACAATAGGATTTATGTTTTTTGGAAAAATTAAATTCAATTTTTAATTGCTTTTTTTTTGGGTTTTTAAAACTTTTAAAAAACCAGGGAGGGGGGAGGTAAATTTTTTGGGTTTTTTTCTTTGCTTCTTTTTCAGTTTATAAGGAGGAAAATTCCCCCTTTCAAAAACAAATATTTTTTTTAATTGCATTTTGTTTAGGGAATTTAAAAATTCCCGTTTTTTTTTAATTTTTAAAATAATACCCCTTTCAAAATATTGGAGTTTTTGAAGTAACGGTTTTCTTTTTAAACTTCTTGTTTAAATTAGCCTCACTGTTGTTTAAAAATTTTTAAATTTTTTTTAAAAGTTTCGGCCTGTTATATTCCGTAAAACAATTTTTAAACCACATAAAACGGTTTTCAACACTGCCAAAAATATTACCAAATATTTATATCCTAATGGAATACTAAGAAATACGGCCACCCCCCTTATGAACAAAGGGGGTTTCCAATAACAATAGGTAATAAAATCGTTAAAGGTTTATTGGGTTGTCCTCAAAAGCCAAACGATATACTTTGAACAGACTATAATTTAATGGGCCACTACGACCCTGTTCGCTAGGTGATAAGGAAGGCCAGACGCTCAGCTGATCACCACAAACTTAATGCTCATGCCCGTGGATGGTCCAAAAAATCAAATTGCCCCCATAGGATAATACATAGAAGTAAACCCTCTTTATACGGTTACTCTATGGCAATATTCCGCGAGAACTGGAAAAAACCAAAACAGCCAAAATTGTGTATTCCACGCGGGCGAAATGCTAGTAATAAAATAAAATTAGGAGGTGAGAAGCCAACTTTAAATTCTTTACCATCCTAACCCTTTTTTTTTTTTTAAACAATCTTGTTAAAATCGATGTTGCTAATAAAGTTCTTGTTTGAACCTTGGATGATCAAACCGACTTATTCTTGATCAGTTTTATTTTTCATAGGGCCTTTTATTGTTTAAAAAAAATATTTTTTTCCTTAATATTTTTAAAAAATTTTTTTTTTTATAAAGGTATTAACCAAGGGAAAATACAAACAAGTGCAAAACAAACAATTTCTTCAAAATATTATTAACAAACATACCGGGCAATGTTGTATTAATATAAAACCACTCATTTAAAAACCTAAATTTTTTATCTAAATTCCATTATATAAACCAGAGTGCACATAATTTTTACATTGACTTTAATAGACCTTGCCAAATTTTTGTAACACATTTTTGTTTCGTTTTTGTTTGATAAGCTTGCACCAATTTGATTGGAAAAAAGTATTTGGTTGGTGATTATAGATTTTCATATAAAAGGCTGAAATTAGATTTTTGAAGTCAGTTCGAAACAAACAACTGTTTTAACAATATAGTCATGAATACCTTCACCGTAAGTATCTTTTCTAAATCCTTCTGCATTACCAAAATATGAAAAGGTAGTGAAGATTTTAGCTATCAATTTACCTTAAGAAAACTCACTATTTTGAATAATATGGAAAAAAAGCTTTTTCACCACAATTTTTTTTTTTTAAATCGAAAATTTTATTTTTAGATTGTCGTTTTTGTCTCCCTGGCAATCACTGCTACTTTGGCCTACCCCGGACATGAGGATCATCACGTAAGTTTTATTATTTTTTTTAAATTCTTTTTAACCTAATTTAATATTTTTTTTTTTAATATATCCAGACCGTACCCGGATACCACTTTGAATACGGCGTCCATGACCCCCACACCCACGACATCAAGTCCCAACACGAACACCGTGATCATGACGACGTCAAGGGCGGATACACCCTAAAGGAAGCCGACGGTACCCAAAGAATTGTGGAATACACTTCGGGACATAAAGATGGTTTCCAGGCTGTAGTCAAACGTGTAGGCCATGCTAAACACCCTGCCCATCATGATAAACATGGTCATGGTGGAGAAGGTGGTACTAGCTACGTTGGAGTTACCCACTGGGGACACGGATCTGGAAGATAAAGAGGCTGTGCCAACTGGTTCATAAGAGCTATACCAAAGGGTTCTAGAATATTCCATTTGCTGTTTTTTTATATGACTTTTTTAATAAATTTGTTACACATTATATAGTTTTTTGTTTTATTTGTTGTCTTAAATTACTTTTTAGTTGGGTATGGTTAGTATAAGTTTTATTCCTTATTAAATTTAAAAAAAATTCTTAAAATTTAATTTTAAGAAAATCCTTAATTAAAAAAATAATGGTAATGATGTATATGTATATCACTTGAGAAAATATATCTACCTGAAGTGAACTTCGATTAAAGTATATGATATTGCAATTAATTTAATCAAAAATGTTGATAATAACGCTTAGAATGGCTGGAAAAAAATTCAACAGAAACAGCACTTTTTATTAAAAATAATTATAAGGCATCATCGACTAACACCATAAAAAACAGAGATAGCTTAACAGTCCTCGCACTCCTACGTTGCGAAAAGTCTATAAAAATAAAAAAATATTATTTCACCAGTTTGGCAAATTTTTAATTATTTAAATATTTGTTGATATTCAATTAAAAACATTATACTGAAAAGTTTAAATTTTATTCGGTAGATATATTAAACAGGTATTCTTATATAGGAAGGGCCAATGAAAACAAAACAAGGCCGATTTCTCATATCTATGGTTGGTTCGAGGGCGACACATTTTGCCCTTATTTTTAAGACTGTCACCCCTAGGGGGGTGGAATTTACTCCTAAATTTTTTAATGGGAAAGGGGGTCAACTGATACCTCATTTGAAAGATCATCGAATCCTCTTTTCAACGCTTCCTAGTTTTTTGAATTTAATGCAGTAGTTTTCGAGAAAATAATTTTGAATTTAATAACAAGTCAATAAACTTTTTATTGACCATTTTTTTTGGAAAATGTCATTCTTTCTAAGCACAGGTTTCAGTTTTTGGTAACCTACGAAAAGGGGGGAGGGGGATGATTTCAAACAACGAGAAAATTTAAATTCAAAACTTCACTTTTAATTTTACAAGTGTTCAAAATGTTGGCCTCCTGCTTTCATGCGGTCGTACAGGTTTTGTTCGTTCGGACGTTCTGAAGCATTTCAGGTGTAATGTTCCGACATTCATCAATGATTCGTTGACGTAAATCATTTAGAGATTCTGGTTGAGTTTTATAAATTTTACTCTTTAAGTTACCCCCAGGAAAAAATCTAACGGGCTTAAATCTGGTGACCTTGCAGGCCACTCCACTGGTCCTCTTCGACCGATCCACCTGCCAGAAAATGTTTCATTCAAATAAAGACGAACAGCAAAAGCATAGTGGGGAGGTGCCCCATCTTGTTGAAGTTTGTTCAACAATTTCTGTCAATGCGGGATCGACAGTGTCTTCTACAAAAGGCAAGTATATTTGTCCTGTTAGATTTCCTGCTAATAAAAAAGGACCAACAACACAATCGCCATAAATTCCAGCACCCGACGTTTAATTTCTCAGGATGTTGAGTTTTATAAAGTCGGTTTTCACAAATTATACAACAGCTTACAACACAGAGAAACAAATGCTGAAACAAGTTCGGGTTATTTATTATCCGTTCACTAATTATCTCGCAAATTTACACGTCTATCAAAGTCATCTTCATTTAATTCTTGCACAAGATGGATTTTATACGGGTTGAATTTATGGGATTTTAAAATTCTTCAAGAGCATATGCAGAAACTGTAGTAATTGCTGGTACTTAACGTAGTCGATATTGACGTGGCCCAAAACACAATTTGCATTGTTCGTTTCCATTCGATTAGAGCGATTCGTTTTCAATTTGCCACAGATTCTGTCTCCCTAAACTTGGCTACTAGTTCAATAACGTATTTCCGGTTGACATGCTTATCTGGATTTAGTTTATTAAATAACTGTGCTGTACTAGTAGCACATCTACAGTTTTCATAATAACGTTCATTTATCGATACTATTTCCGCCGTTGAGTAAACCATTTAGAGCAAGAAAAAAGATATAAGCCGAAATAATCACAGACAAAATCCTGTGAGATACTAAATTTACATAAATTGAATGTAAATAAGTTCCAAAGAAAGATAAAAAACTAACTGCATTATTGATAATTTTTACACAAGCATCGAATTCCATAGCAGAAATAACCTTGGACTGATAATATTCTAAACAAGACACTGACAATACTTTTAAAATAATTTTAAAGCGTAAGTAAAAAGTGTCCGCATTTTATGAAGTGATAAAAAAGTGACATTTAATGCTTCCTTACTTTTTAAGTTGGATAGGACTGGATTTAAAAACAAAGTACTAAGTAAAAAATAGTACTAAAAGTGAAAAAGCGTTACTTTCGATTATAGGCCGATTATGTTTATAAAACGTATTTTCTTGAAAACTACTGCATCAAATTCAAAAAACTAGAAAGCGTTAAAAAGAGGATTCGATGATCTTTAAAATAAGGTATCAGTCATTTAAGAATTTAGATGTAAAGTTCAACTCCCCTAGGGGGTTGAAGTGACAGGGTTAAAAATAAACGCAAAATGTGTCCCCCTCGAAATAAAAATAGACGGGTCCGAGTGATTTTTTCTACAAGCATAGATATGAGAAATCGGTCTTGTTTCGTTTTCATTGGCCCACCCTGTATGCACGTAATTGTATAATCATTATGACTACATTTATATCTACAATTTCATCGAATAAACATTTCTATCTGACAATTTTTATCTGTACAAAATAAACGTTTGAAACTTATATTTTTATCCAATGTTAGTCCTCCTGTTGTTTTGCTGGATTGGACTTTCTCGGACCGATGCATGTACGACAATAAAAACAATGGTGTTATAGGATTAGAAATTTAATTTGGTGTTTTTTGTGGTTGTTGTTATAAGTTTTGAACTCTTCCCTTAATTTATTTTGCAAAATAAACTAAATATTGAGTACTGAAAGTAGAGAAAATTCTGCAAAAAAAGTATTTTGGAGTTGAAAGTCAAAAAAGATTTTACATTAAAATTTCATCGGATTACTTTTGATTTTTTTTGTGCTATAAACGACTGTATATTATAATTTGTGACTAAAGATTTTAAATCAGATAATCGACTTTATGGACATAAACATAGTCTTTATTTGATAAAAAAGGAGTTACCAATAGAGAAGTGGTTCTTACCTTAGGTCAGAAAAAAACCTTTTTGTAAAATAACGAAAAAAATGCCTAAATTTCAAACTTTTATGTTAATTAAAAAAATGTTTTTCTACTTATCTTTAATCTTATTTACATCACCCACAAGAAAATATTGAATAAAACACGTAACAGTAAAAAAGTTTTCTTTTCTGAGATATTCTTGCTGGCACTCAACCTATATGGGCAATAATTATTAACTAATAGATTTTTTTACTTTTTATTAATATTTCAGATAAGCTTTCAAATTAATTATTGTAGATAAACAAAACTTATGTTCTGGAAATTAATCTATACTCAGTGAGCGTATAAGCTTTAATTTATTTTTTAAGCATCCAAGTACTACAAGATACCTACGTAATTGCCGAATGTTTATATTATTTACTTTATAAATCAATTGACTTTTTGTTGCTAACTTTGCAACAGTTCTGTGGCCAAATTGCATTAATATCATTAGGTTTTATTATAAAAGCGTTGCGGTTTCAGTTAAGAGAGTCAGTTTAAATCCCAACAATGAATCTGTGCGTCGTAAGTAAAAGAATACAATTATGTTATTAATTTTTAATAATATTATCATTTAAACATTAACCAGTTTAACCACCCAAAATGTTAAACCCACCCATTGCACTAAGATAATTTTTAGTAGTGGTAAAAACGAAATTTGACTTTAATTATTATTATACTAATATATTTTTCAATCCACAAAAACAAATCAGTTTAAAAAGAAACATTGAAAATTACTTTTTTAGGTAAAACTATCTACAAGAGCAGGGTTGAGATGATTAAAATCACAATTAAAATCATGATTTTAATCAGTATGATTTTTTTAAGGGTCCGCAGCTTCTAACCTAATTAGTAATGGTAATTATCCAGTGTCTGCAAAATATTTTTGGAAACAATGTGCAAAGCATCTCTCTTTTCTTTAGCTAATATGAAAATATACGCCAAAAAGTAAAAGGATGTTAGAGCTTGAACTTATCTGTTCTTAAATAATTGATATTGACCCAAGCTTTTTGTTCTTCAAATTTCAAAACTTCAAAAATAGCCAGTAATTTTTTCATATGTAAACTGCTGTAAATCTTCGTTCCTTCATACCTAGATTGTCAAGACTGTGGAACCTGCTGCCCGCAGTCCCCTGTGAACAAACTCCCTCCCACCACACTTAAGACACCCACGGTACGTTAGTACTTAGGTATCGGCATTCGTGGACTGTCCAAGATAAAAAAAATGCACCTTTTTGTTGCATTGCATTAAGTACTATAAAAATTAGTTTTAGCAACTGTAGAAAATCTTCAGCCATCCTTTTAATACAGATATCTAAGTCTTTTTTAAAAATTACCGGATCAATTTGATCTTTTCACTTATTAATAACAATTTTGGCCAGTCATTTACATAGATCTCAAGACAATCTGAAAGTGTAGTCCATCGAACATCCAGAGGTAAGACCAATTTCTTGCCCCCTTTTTCTTTATACCAAGCAGTTGGCAAATGGGTATTTTTAAAGTATTTCACAATATGTACTATACTTATGTTCTTTTATCTGCGATGCTTCTAAATCTTTGGAGAGCAAACTAAGTGTGCCGAACAACCATATTTAAAATTTTTTGGTAATTGGACGACTCGGTCATTTTTTTCTTCATATTGACCACGTTATAACTTTACAGTTATATTCATTTTTACACTTATTTATTGAGTTAACAGCCAATTCGACAAGATTAGCTGTATGGAGATGACCAGTTTTATCTATGCTTTCTAAAAGAACACTGTTTAGATCATCCGCAGTCAAAACGACACAGATTATCGGCACATTAAGAACATGCAAACAGATTGTCCAGATAATTTTCTAAAACAATTAGATTTTTCTTCTTCAATTTTTTTATTCAAAGCGTTGATGATAATCGAAATCTAGATGGTGGAAAGTAACCAGGTCTTAGCATTTCTATGGCTTTTCGAACCTCCTTATCCTTTATAGCTCTAAAACTGCAACTTGTTGCGTAAACGGCTTCGGCTATTTGTCTGTCTAGGTAGAAATATTTAAAAAATAATATTTGGTGTTTTTTAAATAATGATTTTTATAAATCCTGTTTAAGAGAAGAACAAAAATGGTTTATATCAAATAGTATGTTTCAAAATATTTCTGTCCACCGGTTTTGTTTTAAATGATCTTAAAATAAGAGCTTAAAAATACGAATTAAAAAAATTATAATTATATACACATATTTTTTTACAGGTAGTTATATTTGTGTCCCTTGCCATCATTGGATCAGCTTATCCAGATGGACATGCCTACCACAACGTAAGAATAAGAATCTGTTAATATAAGAAAAAATAAAAAATTGCTTTTAGATTATACCGGGTTCTTAAAATGGACCCAAAAATTGCCCTCTTAAATATTGACGTACAATTAGAAAACACACTGTATAATGTAAAAAAAATACCAAACATGATATTTTATTTCTCGTAAACAGTTGATTTTATCGATGTCAATCAAGAATACCTTTTTTTTAGTTTAAGGTTAAAGCTATCCAAAAATGATATTGCTGAGCTTTTATCATACAGGGTGTTAAAAAAATTGTTATTATTGTGTCAGAGCTAGTCCGTCTCTGGCAAACTAGATAAGCCAAATATGATTTAATGGGTTCATTTTAAAAAGACTTATCTAGTAACCATCATATTAAAAAATGTTAATTTACGCCTAGTATTTTAAAAGTTATTAAAACAAAAACGATTTTCAGAAGCGTCCGTTATATACATGTATCTTCGTAGAAAAGGGTTATAGGAAAAAAGTTTATGGGAACTTGTCGTAATATTTTTAGGTTTTCTATTAGATTCCGAGGAATTGCCCACATATTCCGGGACAGCCTGTTTAATAAACATTTTAAGTTGTTTTTTGTAAATTGCCTATGTATAAAAGTATCTGGTTAAAAATAATTCCTTTTATTAAAAACACCTTGTTTAAAAAAACCTCATTTCTATACGTTTTTAAAGCAGTCTTTTAATTCTTCTTCAATATTTATTGTGAAGTAATATATTTTTGGACAAATAGTTATTTATGCAACCAGTTGGGAAAAGCACTATTTTTTCTAACGAACAGATGTCTGAAAATGTCAGTTATGAAAAATAGTGTTTCCCAACGCGTTTCTCAAAGTATTTTTTTTCTAATTTTAAATATATGATTCTTTTTATTTTTTTTAATTTTGACATTTAAAGTGACACTTTTCAAAACTCATTGACGTCAAATATCTTCCTTTTCATCACCAATTGGCAATAAATTTTACTTTTCGTAACTAGTTATGAAAACTAAGATATTTGACAACGTCAATGAGATAAGAATACCAAATTTCTCCATAAATGTCCAACTTTTTGGAGATCACTGTGTCACCTTTTGAATTATTTTTAGCATATTCCCCATTACCATTTTGAATATGGCGTCCATGATCCTCACACCCATGACTTTAAGTCCCAATGGGAACACCGTGATCATGACCACGTAAGAGGAGGTTATACACTTAAGGAGGCTGATGGTACTCGTAGAATCGTAGAGTATACGTCGGGACCACATACTGGGTTCCAAGCAATAGTTAAACGCATAGGACACGCCCAACATCCGGATCATTATGGTAAACATAGTCATGGTGGATTTGGCGGTAACAGTTACGTTGAAGAGACCCACTGGGGATATGGGTCTGGAAGATGAATTTGAGCAAAGACTGTTTAACAACAAATATTAAATAAAGTTTTTTAATTAGTTTTAATTTTTTTTACATTAACCCTCCTCCCCCTCCTCATTTAATAATAGGATTATTTCTATGAAAAATTATAGACATAATGCTGCAGCCACCCTAGCGAGTAGTGATGGAAAATTTCCGGAAATATATATTTGGAAATATTTCCGAATATTTTACTCATGTCATTGTATAAATTTTTCCATAAATATTAAAAAATTTCAGCGGAAATTTCACGTTGCCTAGACGACGTGGTATTTCCACTTACTTACAAACACAGAACAATCGAACCTGTTTCTATTGTCAATTAGAAACATCAAAATCAGTCAAAATGAGTCGATTTGGTCATGTACACGATGAAGAAATAGAAAAAGTAATTAAAAAAACGATTTCAGTTATAGTTTTAATTATGTTGCATGAAATTGAAAATTGTATGAAAAAAAAAAGATTTTAATATTATAATACTCCCATATTTTTCCATTCTAGAAATATTCTCCCTAAATACCGCACGTGCATAAAAATTAACCAGACAATTTTCATTCAAGCTTGTTATACAATTTCCACTTGTTCTTCGAACTCGTGGAATTATAAATAACAAGCTTTTATGAAAGTTATCGGTAATTTTAAAGCACTCGTGGTATTACCCCCGAAAATACCTCAGGAAACTTTGGAAATATGGGAAGTATAGAAATAAAAATTACAAAACATAAAAAACTAAACATTTAATGATAGTTTATAATAGGTAATACCATAAATGGTGAGATACAGGGAATAACTTTTAAAAAAACATTAATTTTTTTTATTATTATTCAAAAAAACATTTACTCGATTTTTTGAAATTTGGCAATATTATTTGTTGTATTAAGAGGCTAATTTAGCCCTAAATAGATTAAAATTTTAAAGTCCAGTGCGTCCCGGGTGACATCTTATCGAATAAAATTGGCAAAATAATGTCCGCCACTGCCTTTTTTGCAACTTTAATATTTATTGTTTGATTAAGCGTCTAAAAATACAACTTTTTCACCTCTTGTATTTTTTTCGTATCTCACTTCGTTTTCGAGAAAAAAAAATAAAAACGGTTTCATTGCATGTCAGTGGACAAAATTGGTTTATTAATTTTTGCTAAAAAAATTCACAGGTGCAAATCATTTCTGCATGGAGGTTTAACACTGACAAGCGTCAGTTGTTTTAGAAAATAATTATTCACCTAATTTTCTTGGCGAAATTTCTCTAAAAAGTTTTTATCCCGGTTTTTGGGATGGAAAATTACCCTTTTGACGAAATGACAGACATGCATGTAATGTATGCACGTGCTTACAGTAACTGTTATGCAGCGAGACGCCTGTATGCAGAAGCGTTTTCCCCAACGGCAACTTCCAGCTAGTAAAACCTTTGAGAGCGTAGACCGTAGATTACGGGAAAGAGATAAATTTTCTTATTTCTTTTTTTAAGGTTTTTAACAATAATTTTATTTAGGAAGTTTTGCCATTCCCACCAATGATAGATGCCGGCCGAGGTCCGTAAGAACGCCTGAGTTTGAGGAGGCAGTTTTACGTGCCGTGGAACAAAATCCTGCTATAAGTACCAGGACTATAGCAGCTTGATTAGGGGATAATCATTCCAACAGCACTGTGTGGCAGGTTCTCTCCGAACAAGTTTTGTATCCGTATCATGTTCAACGTGGGCAGGTATTACTACCAAGAGATTTTCTGCCCCTTTTGCAGTTTTGCCAATGGTATTACGAAAAGGTCAATAAAAACAGAAATTTTAATAAAACCAAACTTTTTACGGACAAAGCTGGATTTCGGCGGGATGGCATTGTTAATTTCCATAACACTCATGTATGGAGTGAAGAAAATCCTCATGCTTACGTACAATGTCGTCACCAGGAACAATTTTCTTTAAATGTGTGGATGGGTATTGTTGGTGACAATTTAATTGGACCTTCTTTTTACCCTTAAGATTAAACGGTGAATTTTACTTAGAGTTTCTTCAACAAGAATTGCCCGTACTGCTGGAAGAAGTTCCTTTAAATGTACGTAATCAAATAACTTTTATGCACGATGAAGCTCCTCCTTATTTTAGTGTACCTGTTAGAACTCATCTAAATAACACCTTTGGGGAAAATTGGATTATAAGAGGTGGACCAATTCAATGGCCACCTCGCTCCCCTGACTTAAATCCAATCGATTTTTACTTACGGGGACACCTTAAAACTCTGGTTTACACCACTCCCTTACAAACAATAAAAGAGTTAAGAAATAAAATTGTAAATGTTTGCGAAGAAGAGAGAAATAGACCTCGAATTTTAGCTCGAGTTCGTCGTTCAATGATTCGTCGAGTGAGAAGGTGTACAGAAATGGATGATGGACATTTCCAACATTTGTTGAAGCTGTTGTAAATGTTTTTGATTTTTTGTTTTCCAGAGCAACTGTGATTTTTTTAGCAAAAATTAATAAACCGATTTTGTCCAGTGGCATGCAATGAAACCGTTTTTATTTTTTTCTCGAAAACGAAGTGAGATACGAAAAAAATACAAGAGGTGAAGAAGTTGTATTTTTAGACGCTTAATCAAACAACAAATTTAAAGTTGCAAAAAAGGCAGTGGCGTACATTTTTTGCCAATTTTATTCGCTAAGATGCCTCCGGGACGCCACTGGACCTTATAATTTTAATCTATTTAGGGCTAAATTAGCCTCTTAATACAACAAATAATATTGCCAAATTTCAAAAGAATCGAGTAATTTTTTTTTTAAATATTAATAAAAAATTATTATTTTTTTAAAAAATATCACCCTGTAACTTGAAAACTGTGCATTTCCGGACCCATGTTTATAGAAACTTTTTCTCATATTTTTAAACAAGGAATCGGCCAATATAATATCTTCGTCTATATTTCGAACACCCTGTAAATAAGAATTTTTTAAAAATTAATAGCAAAGGGGGAGATTTGACGTGTTTTTTGATTAAATTTAACTAGTAAATATAAAAAAATAAATGCTCTTTAATAAAAAATAAATTAGAATCAATAGGCTACAGAATCTTTAACTAAAGCAATACCCACTTAGTTATTTTTCCACTTGACATAAGCCTAGTAGGTCTAATAATTGGACTAACAGTGCGTAAAGTTTGCAACTTTAAAGAACAATTATTTGTTCATACGTACTTACATAATTTTTCCAATCATAGTTTTCAATTTAGAGTTTTTGTCTCATTCGATACATATTAGGTTTTGCAATTTTAACGTATAAAAGTGGATGATATGGGCTCAATCCGTATCAGTTGTCAGTTAACAGTTTAACGGTTGTTTAGGACCTGATCGAGTATCAATCGCATTCATCATGAACCCCTTAAGTGTAAGTGTGTATGAGTATTTTTGAAATAAGGGGATGTTAAAGATTTATTATAATGTCTGCAGCAAGAAAGAAAATTGCATTTAAAAACCATTGTTACTATCGATTGCAGCATTTTGAGCTAAAATAAAAACAAATATAGGTAAAACGCGCTTCCTGGTTTGTATAATTTAGAATCCCTAAAGGTGGTCATTTAATTGGTTTACACCCAACATAAAAAAGAAGAGTACTTTGTTTAATTTCTAAAGTTTTCGATATTTTTTAAGCGGTATATTATACCTATATACATTTTTTAAAATACTTTTACCAACCTGCATACCCATCGCATCAAAACCAATTAATAGAAATTATTTATCTTTCTCCTTACAGGTACTTTTTGTTGCTTTTATTGCCATCAATGCTGCTGTATCTCAGTACCATGGTCATGGACACGAGGAACACCATGTAAGTATATTCACTAGTAATACCATTAGATGTCAAATTATTTCCGGAATTTTTTTCAAACTCGCGAATATTTTGAAAATTAAAAAAAAATCTTAAAATATTTGTGAGCGAGAAGGAATTTCCTGGCATAATTTGATTTCGAATGGTATTTGGAAAAAAAAATTCACACCAATAATTATTGACGTTTATAATTTAAAAAAATATATTTCTAGGAAAGCAATAAAAAAAGCTTCCTCTATGGTAAAATTGACATAGAAAAACCAGTTTCTGATGTAATACATCTTATATTACTTCCGAATACTGAGTTTACTTTACTAAAACTGGTAGAAAATTTTATTTCAGCAATCAGTCCACCATAGATCTATGGTCTAAAAATTTTATGGCTTTAAGGAATGGTCCTCCAAACTTTTTTTACCAATTTTAGTTACATAGAAACACCAGATTTGTATGTAATATATTTTATATGATTTTCTAATATTAGGTTTACTCTACTAAAGCCTGTAGAAAATCTTATTTTAGCAAAAAGTCGACCATGCATAGATCTATATTTCATAACACCTAAAGACGGCCCAAAACTTTTTTTTACCGATTTTAGTAACATTGAATCACCAATTTCGGATGTAATTTATCTTATATTTTTTATAACATTGACTCTAGTTTACTAAAATTGGTACGATGTTTTAGTAAAAATGTGTGAAAATTCATCAACACAAAGTCTTTAATATTGTATTGTTTTAGGTAATATGTATTTAAAAAACGCTTAGTTAAAAATAATACATATAAATCGTTGTCTCTAAGAAGTAAATAAATTATAATATACTTATTGTTTACTTTTTTATTTCCGAGTTTTTTTCAAATAATATAATATAAATAAGTTTAACAAAATACGTTTTATAAAGTTATGTATTGTCAATTGTCACTTTTTCTTATGTCAAAAAATTTCCTCTATAATAACCTCCAGGGTACCCCAGGGAGAGAAAATTTTCGAAAAAATACATAGGTTACGATGGCAACGTTGAGAAATGCTTGGATTTCATTGGTCGAAAAATGTTGGTGTGATATTTTCGGGGGAAATACCACGTTGTCTAGGCAACGTGAAATTTCCGCTAAATTTTTTGATTTTTAACACGTCTTATAGAAAAATTTATACATGAGTGAAATATTCAAAGATATTGTTTACTACACAAGGACAGCTCTGGTTTTTAATATTTTTTTAAATAAAATATCCATCCATAAACATTGCATACCAAAAATTAAAATCATGTCCTTAAAGATGCATCTTAACATCGAAGTGCAAATTACAGAAAATATTTTTTCTATAATTCTCAGGTCCCCCATTACCACTTTGAATACGGTGTTCATGACCCTCACACCCACGACATCAAGTCCCAACACGAACACCGTGACCACGACCACGTCAAGGGCGGGTACACCCTGAAGGAAGCCGACGGTACCCATAGAATTGTAGAATACACTTCGGGACATAAAGATGGTTTCCAGGCTGTAGTCAAACGTGTAGGCCACGCTCAACACCCCGCTCATTATGGTAAACACGGTCATGGTGGTGTTGGTGGTACCAGCTACGTTGGAGTTACCCACTGGGGACACGGATCTGGAAGATAGGGACGCTATACCCGAGAATTATTTTTTTAACTTGTTGTTTTTGTTAACCTTTTTACGTTTTTATAGTATAATAAAAGATTAGCATAATATTGTAGAGTGTTTTCTATTTTGCGGCTAGGAAATACCAACAAGCTTCTCTTTGAATTTCTTTAACTTTGATGCATGATCGATCGATCGATCAATGATCGAACGGGTAGCAAATGTATTTAAATTATTCGTCATTTTAGGAAAAGAGACTATTACAATATTGAACCCATATTTTACAGCAAAACCTATCGATAGTAACTGAGAATAGGTATCTTTCCTGTATAAAAAATACAACATTTTATTAATTTGTTGCAAAAATAGATTAAGCTCAGAGATAAGAAAATAAGATAATATTTTGCTTGGCTCTACTCAATTTGTAAATTTGTGATTAAAAGTCTCTCATTTAGAGGACTTTCTGTGATAAAAAATAAATTTCTCAGGTAATGTTTATGGCAAGGCAAGTATTTGTTCTATAAATTTTATATATTATATATTTTATATTTCTTTGTCTTTTTTAGGTACCATTTTTTATTATAAACTTGATAACCACTTATTTCGTGCCCTATAAAACCTAAATTAAAAAAACCTTAACATAAACATACATATTATTTATACAGGGTGGGCCAATAAAAACGAGACAAGGCCTATTTCTCAAATCTATGGTTAGTAGGAAAATTTTTTTAACCCTGTTACTTCAACCCCCTAGGGGGAGTGAGGACTTACATTCAAAACTTTTCTTCTATTTTACTTACTTGTTTTTCAACTTTACAAGTGTTCAAAATGTTGGCCTTCTGCTTCCATGCAGTCATACAGGTTTTGTTCAGAAATCAGTTTGGCGGACGTTCTGAGAGAAACATTTTCGGTTGTAACCTCACAGGAAAAAATCTAACGGGCTTAAATCTGGTGACCGTGCAGGCTACTCCACTGGTCCTCTTCGTCCATTCCATCTGCCAGGAAACCTTTCATTCAAATACTGACGAACAGCAAAAGCATAGTGGGGAGGTGCCCCATCTTGTTGAAATGTCAACTCATTCGCATTGTAACGGTCATCATGTTCAACAATTTCTGTCAATGCGGGATCGACAGTGTCTTCCAACAATTACAAGTACATTTGTCCTGTTAGATTTCCTGGTAAAAAAGGACCAACAACACAATCGCCATAAATTCCAGCCCAGACGTTTAATTTCTCAGGATGTTGAGTGTGAACTTCATGGAATAAGTGTGGGTTTTCGTCAGACCAGTACCGACAATTATGACGATTAACAGTCCCGTTCACAAAAAAACGAACACACATCTGAGAAACAAACTGTAGGTAATTGCCTGGTACAGGGTTAAAAATAAGCCCAAAATGTGTCCCCTTGAAATAAAAATCGACGGGTCCTAGCGATTTTTTTCTACCAACCATAAATATGTTAAGTCGGCCTTGTTTCGTTTTCATTGGCCCACCCTGTATAATAATAGAAGGTAAAAAATACACTTAATCAGTGTTAAATCTATTTATTTACAGAGAACTTACTTAATATAATTAAATACTAAATTATATGAAAACATATTTTTTTTCGACTTCATATATGTATATACAGGATATAACAAACTTGACGACTTTACACGTAACTGAGAATTGATTTTATAATTTTAAAACTTGTTGGTTACTTTAACATGTTACATAAAATTATTGAAATTAAGTTTTATCTAAATTTGCCAGCAGAAACTTATTTTACTTAAAAACAAAGTGAACCTAAAACATCCAGGTACAAATTCGAAATTCAAAAAATAAATAAATAGATACTTTCAGTAAGTTATTATTGCAGTAAACCCTGCAGTCGGAGAATAAAAAAGTACAAAAAATAAATAGTTTACATTATACACAATTTTTCAGTCACTATTTTTTTGGTTAGTTTATTAATAAGCGTAATCTACATTTACACTATACAGAGCCTTTGGGGCATCTACAATAACTGCCTTGCCCTTGGGAGTGTTATATCTCTGCTCTTGCACATAAGAATAGGCAGCGGGTTTAAGGGAAGCCTGGGGAGGCAAAACGTATTCTTTAGCACTGACTTGGGGCACCTGGTAGGAAACCGGGGTTTGCCACGCCTCTGGGGCCAATTTGTATTCTGGGACTGGTGCTGGTACCGGGGCTTTGTATTCAGAAGGAACTTTGTATTCGGGTTGAACGTACTCTTGAATTTGCTTTGGTTCTGACAAGACGTATTCTGAAGCTGGTGCTGAGTAATATTCTTGAGGCAAAACGTATTTTTCTTGAGGTAAAACATATTTTCTTGTGGTAAAACATATTTCTCTTGAGGTAAAACGTATTTCACTTCAGGTACTTGGTATTTTTCTTCGGGGAAAATGTATTTTTCACTGTAATACTCTTGAGGAAGGGATATTTTAAGGCCCTCAGCTTTGGGATAGAGCACGTTTTTGGTGTAAGATGCGGGATATTCTTCGTGCTGTTCGGGGACGCTGATATAAATGCCTTCTGCCTTGGGTGCCTGGATGTACTCCAAAGGTTTGGTGTAAACGTCCGCCACAATAGGTTTGAGATCCGAGTAGTCTTCGTAGCCACCGTCGTAGCTCTTATATGACACTGGTTCCTCTACGATAGTTGTGAGCTTCTACGTGAGCTACTGGAGCCGCTACAGCGACCTAATTGGTATAAAAAAATCTCTATTAGAATCTAAAAGAAGTTCGATACTGAGACGGATATATTTTTTTGCCGCCCTAATATATCAATATATTTTGGATATCAAAACGAAAAATTTAACAATAAAAGACTGTGAACTTCACCAGTAATTCTTATAAAAAAATTAATAAACATTTTTAACAAAAGTAAATCATACAGAAAATTAAATAACAATTATTTAAAACAAACAAATTTCATAATATAAAAACAAAATGTAAATTAAAATGGTAAAACACTAAAATGGTTTTGAACTATGTATTATTTAATTATAAGCAGAACCCTATTCTAACATTTTTCTTCGAACCTTTTTTCTGCAAAATCATTAATTATATCATTAAAATTTACGATTAATTTTTTTTTTTTAATTAATCGTAAATTTTGTCTTATCAGATATTCTTTCACCTGCCCTGCTTCAAAATCATTTGTCGTGTTACTATACAACAAATAAAGGATGTAATTTTAGGCAACGGCTTAAAAAATATAAAATCACGTACAGGGTGGCCCGTTTACCTTGGGACACTACCTTATTCCATAAAAAATATAAACTACAGAATTAAATATAAAGTTCCTTAGTTTAATTATGTTTTAGAATATTTACTTTTTATATACAGGTACTCATTTTCCGTAACGCATAACTTTCTTAATTTAAAGGGAACCCTATAAGTATAGGACATTTTATATAATTTTGTTTAGAATTTTACGCTAAATCAAAAGATGCAATAAAATATAGGGTGTCCCATTTAAATTCAGAAAGTTATGCGTGTCTACGGAAAATGGAGTACCCTGTATATACAAAAATATATTAAAACATTAATTTAACTAAAAAACTTTTATCTAGAACTTTTTTCTGTTTCTTGTATATTTAATAAGATAAAGTAGTGTCCCAAGATAAACGGGCCAGCCTGTACATTTAGAGGCTAGGGTTTTCGTAATTAAAGAATATTTGATATTTTTTATGTCATTAAAGATACGAGGTTGAAAAAATTAATTGACAATCGTTTATCATGATAACACAACTAAAGTTTGTTTGTCCTCTATTTTTTGTTTGATTATTATTAAATCATTTATCTAAACACTTTTTTTCGTAGAAACCCCATACTTTTTTTTTTATTTTTAGATTTCTGTGTTTTTTTTTATAATTAAAAAAAATATGTGTACTTTGAGTAATATTTTTAAATCTTATTTTACCTCTGGAGTAGCTTCCACTTCAGCACCCCCATGACTCTCGACAGTAGTTCCATGAATTCCGACCTTCTTAACCACAGCTCTGAAACCGTGCTCATCGGCAATATAATCTACAATTCTGGTGGTACCGTCCGGTTCCAACAGGCTGTAGCTTCCACGAACAGTACCTTCCTTATCTTTGGTTTCCCATTGGTTCTTGTGATCGCCAGTATGGGGATCGGATACTCCGTATTCGAAAGCATATGATCTTGGTTCCTGGATGTAAGAAGCCTTATTATTCCTAAGTCACTTATTTACAAGGTTCATTTATAGAAGGATAGTCTCTCAGAGTTCTTTTAACCATAAGATTAATTTAAAAAGAAAGTTCAATAAAAAAAATAGTTTAATTGTTTTAAAAATGTTGGGGTTTTTTAATAGGACTTCCGGAACTTTTTTAGAGCTCATAAATAGTGTTGTACACGGAAATATTTCCAGTGGAAACATTTCCGTGGAAATGGACATATTGGAAATTTCCGAACGTTTCTCCGAAATATTGGAAACTTTGAAAATATCGAAATAAAAAAATAAAAGTGCGTTTTACACCATGGTACTGATGTAAAATTTTCACTGATACTGTTCTTGTTTATCAAGTAGCAAAAATATCTTAATTCTTTTGTTGATTTGAATTAATAGGTATTAAGTTTTTATAACCTTTGCAGTTGTAAAGTTATTGATAGAAGAACTATGTATAACAATTAAGAATTCAATAAAGAACACTTATTATAATAGGTAAAATTTGTAGCAAGAGAGAGATAAAAGATAAATTCTCGTATCTTCTTTGAGATAAGAAATTTACAAAATTTTATACCTTTTTCAAAAAACAAAAATAAATAAGCTAAGTTTTAGGCCGTCAGAAATAATTAAAAATGGGTGGTTTTTAAGAAATTTTATCTTCGTTAGATTTTATTGCTTAGAAGTAATATTTGATTTATGAAGAATCGGAAAATCATACCCCGGACACTCAAAAATATGGGAAAAGTGCCTAAAAATGCATAAATATGCAAAAAGTTATTTTTTTGTGATTTTTGGGCATTTTTTAAGGGTTTCTCACAGAAGTTCAATTAAAAAACGGAATAAATTGTGTATTTGTTTTTTTAGGATAATACAGGATTAAAGTTACGTTTTGGGTCATTTGGTATCTTTTATGGACCGTTTTGACTGCATAATTGCATCAAAAAGTCCCTAATTAGCAATCGTAAAAAGAATTGTTACCAATTGATCTAAAACGCATAAATAATCGTCTTAATTTTAAACTCGGGGGTTTTTAAGGTCGCTGATTACGAATTTAAAGAGAAAATTGGAAAATTCAAAATGGCTGACTGATAATGTCGCGAAATTCAAATTTAAAAGCACATAAAAAACAATATAAAAACAAAGCATAAAAAAACAAAATTAATTTACGATTTATTTTAAGTATTTTTTTTTGTATTTTTCGCCCTCCCCCCTTCATATTTTAATTTTTAACGCGTTGGCATTGAATATTGATGTAAAGAAAAGTAAGTCATTTTTTCTTTTAAATTTAATTTAAAAAAAATTCAGAAAAGCGTATTCAATGGTAGTTTGGAAATTTAAAAAAATTAATAAGAAAATTTCTCTTTTTAATATAATTTTTCTCAACTTTTTTTACAATAATTTAAACATGTTTTATATGCGTTTTATGTAAGAAAAGAGTAAAAAATAACTTGAAAACCTTCAAGTATAAAATTTGGACAATTATTTATGCGTGCTATGCGTGCAAAAAATGCACTTTTTTGCATGTTTATGCATTTTTAGGCACCTTTTGGAGTGTCGCGTTATGATTTTTTAATTTTTCATACCTCAAATATATATTCTAAGCAATAAAATCTAATGAAGATAATTTTTTTTGAAAACAACCTATTTTTCATTATACATATCTGACGGTCTATTTTAAGATCCTGCAAAGCAGTGGCGGCTCGTGGGTTAAAAAGTAAGGGGTTGCAACTCTAATGGTTCTTTAAAAAAATGAATAAATAACCACAATAAACTTAATGTAAATAGATAGACATACAAAAACTGTAATAAAAATCATACAAGTACCTACATATGTAACATAAATAACAAATTATACTTCAATAAATCGTAAATCAGCCTGCAAGATAAATAAAGGTTTGCACTGGGACTGCAAACCACATGCCGCTTATAAGACTAAATTGAGCGCCCAATGCCAAGATAGGCAACTCCATATACTTACGCGTACTCGTAATGAATCCAATTGGGTTTGCATTTTGATTGCAACCATCGCATCGGCATCGGCTTCTAGGATGCGACGCGACGCGACGCGCGATTAAATTAATGATATTTTAGCGACAGCAGTCAAGTTTTTTAATAATTTGGCTATTATTTCGAGATAACATTAATAAAAAAATAAATACAGATGTTCGAATAAATTTTTAAAAAATCTGTAACTGTAATGATTAATACATATATTTTTAAAATTTTATTTTAAACCTTTTTTGGGGGTTGCGCAAATCTGCAAACCTAAGGAGGAGTCGCCACTGCTGCAAAGTGAATTCTTATTGGTATTATATATCTAAACGATTTTTTTTTGCATTTTTACCAATGTACTTACATAATTATCATACTTTGCGGCATATTCTCCATTATATCCATTATACAATGATCCTAACTCATAGTCTGGTACTAAGATGGAACCATAGGTTCCTATGGCCCCTAAACCTAGGCACAAAATCTGGAGAAAAAATAAAATATTAATTTTGTTTAAACAACAACAAAATATTTAAAAATATTTAAATATTTTAAAATAATAAAAAACATTTTTTATTCAGCACTTTCTATATAGGGTTATAATTCTTTTTTTTTTAGTTTTTAGTTTTAAATTTTATAGCAATCACTTTTTATAGCAAAACTTTAGCTTTTTAGCATTTAATATTAAAAATATTCATTTCTAATATATACAGGGTGATCAGTTAAGGGTAGCGAATGGCCATATCTCATAAGATATTGGTCGTATAGATTTGAGAAAAAAAAATCATAATAAAAGTCGCCAAGAGAAATTGCTGGAAATTATTTTCGAGTTTTCAAAGTCGTAGAGGGCGTAACACCAAACAAGTAGAAAAATGGGATTTTTATAGAATTTTGTCTAATGAAAGTATATCATGATATTATTTTCATATTTACTGACCATTTCCTACATTTTTTCAAAAACGTTTTGTTCTATCTATCAAAATAAGCGGTGGGAGTAATTGTTTTTTAAACAAACCAAGATTTCTCCCGTTTTTTGACCGATTTTAGCAAACTTAGAAATTCATATGAAGAATAATTTGCACTACAAAACTGCTTATTTGGTTTTAAATTTTTGACTTTTGTGTGCCGCTAGATGGCGT
This sequence comes from Listronotus oregonensis, assembly GCA_019359885.1. Taxonomy (NCBI): domain Eukaryota; kingdom Metazoa; phylum Arthropoda; class Insecta; order Coleoptera; family Curculionidae; genus Listronotus; species Listronotus oregonensis. The sequence goes on from JAHBCN010001384.1 coordinate 61,582, forward strand.
TAACTCAAATGGTAGCAAATTTTTGAGTTTTTTTTCAAAAAAACAAAAGTAATGGTATATTAATTTTTATATATTTTAAAAGAGAATAAATTTTTCTATAATTTAATGAAAAGAATTTATTATCTACCTTTTTTTGAACCGTTGATATTGACCAAAATATAATTTTATTACATTAAAAAATGGCACGCCACTGTTTTTTATCAAAATAAAAATCAGTTTTGTAATCTCTTATTAGTTGCTAATAAAAAGAACCTCCTGACTTTTTTTCGTTAGACAAACGGTTTTGGATTAAAAAAATAAAATAGGTTTACATACTGTTTACAATGATAATTATAAGGTAACAGTATGTAAACCTATTTTATTTTTTTAATCCAAAACCGTTTGTCTAACGAAAAAGTCAAGAGGTTTTTTTTGTTAGCAACTAATAAGAGATTACAAAACTGATTTTTATTTTAATAAAAAACAGTGGCGTGCCATTTTTAATGTAATAAAATTATATTTTGGTCAATATCAACGGTTCAGAAAAAGGTAGATAATAAATTATTTTCATTAAATTATAGAAAAATGTATCCTCTTTTAAAATATATAAAAATTAATATACCATTACATTTGTTTTTATAGAAAAAAATTCAAAAAATTGCTACCATTTCAGTTAACGCCATCTAGCGGCGACAGCAAAAGTCAAAAGTTCAAAACCAAATAAACGTTTTGTAGTGCAAATTATGCTCTTTTATATGAGCCTAAGTATGCTAAAATCGGTCAAAAGAAAGGGAGAAACCTTGGTTTGTTTAAAAAAACAATTGAACTTCCCCCCCGCTTTATTTTAATAGATAGAACAAAACGTTTAAGACAAAATGTAGGAAAGGTCGTAAATGAAAATGATACAAGATTCTATAAAAATTCCATTTTTCTACTTGGATTTGGTTGTTACGCCCTCTAGCGGACGTTTGACAAACTCGAAAATAATTTTCAGCAATTTCTCTTGGCGACTTTTATTAGAATTTTTTTTCTTAAATCTATACGACCAATATCTTATGAGATATGGCCGCTCGCTACCCTTAACTGATCACCCTGTACAATTTTGTTATTCTTAGAGTCCTTATATAATTTATATGTTTTATACTTTTTGAGCATCCTGTTTACAAGTCAGTTTCATACAAACTTGAAAAAATCTTAAATAATTTAGATAGAATTATAATTAAGGTAAATCGTCGTAAAAATTTAATATTTCAGTGAATTCCAAACATAAATAATTGGAAACTAAATTTTAAAGACAAAAAAATATTTTAAAAATACAAACGACCCTACAGTAAAAAATGTCTATTTTACAAAGTTGCTTCCAGTAAATATCTAGTTATTCTTAATTACTTAAAGTTTGATGTAAACGACACTAGTGCCAGTTCAGGATTTTCAATTTTTTTACCTAAAAATACTGGGCACCCAAACCAAATAGATACCAGATACTATTGGTTTTAAGAATAACACTTCTTGGTAAAAATGATTTTGAGATTTGCAAAAAAACTTGTTTTTTTGGAAGCGCCCCAAGGAAAAATCGGACTATTTGTATTTTTTCGGAAATTTGATCAAATTTTATTGTCAAAACTCAAATTCTGCAAAATTATCTGTATTTTTTTAAAAACCATAGCCAGTTAAAAAATTTTACTCAACAATTTTATCATGCAAATATTTGGGATTCCTTTAATTTCAAGAAAAATGCAGATATTTTCGCGATTTGACGAAAAAACTAACTTAAATTTACGAAAAATATACAAAAAGAATTTTTGCTTTTTTTTCTGCAAATTTCAAAATAAAAATTTTCTTTCCCAAAGTGTCCCGTCCCCCCTAAACCTAATAGCATCTGGATAAAAAAATTTGAGGGACGCCATTGACGACCCGTACAAACGAGTAAAAAATGATAATTTTTATGGTTGAAACATTATAAAAAAATTTTAAAAATAAACTATTATCCGGGGCAACATCCATCCATGCTATTGCGAATCAACATAACACTACTACAACATTTAAAAACCATCGCACTTTTTTTTCTTTTTAACAAATCCAAATTAGCGACACTGCAAAAGACAGAAAACAACGACGCACTACACTTCACAAAAAGTGAAAACACAGCTCATTGATATACTAACCAAAGCTAACGACATTCCACTCTAAAGTTTACGAATTTTCACGGTATTGTGCAAAGAGGTGAACTGTTACTGAAACGAAAACTCGGGCGTCTTATATATATAGATTTGGCAAACCAAGAAACAATATCAGAGATTTGATAGTAAAGGCCTTCAAAGTTCGTGGACAACCGGATGAAAAATTTTAGACAAAATGCTAAAATGACTAAGTGTTTTTCTTGAACCTAAATGAGACGAAAGTGGGTGTGGATTGATAGTTCTAACGTTAATTAGATCCGGTATACCTATTTTTTGGTTACTAAATAAAAACCCAAAAATTTATTTTATTTTACATTCAACCGCCGATATTTAAAAAAAATAATAAATAAAATACTTTTATTTCCTTAAGACATTTACAAAAATGTATGGAAAACGTCATGGTATTACATTGTAGTACTTACATGTATGGTAAAAAATGCTTCAACAAGTAATTACACAAAATATTAGTCATATTAATGACTTTCTTAAAAAACTCTTCTAAAGTATAAAAACACTTATTTAATAAATATAGACGTAGGATTTTTAAAGCTTTTAAGATTTTTATCTTGTTTTAACAAATTTGGAAGTTTATTAAAAATCTTTAAACCTAAGGTATAGGAGAGTTTTTGCTACAATCCATTGTCGATTAAATGGCACTCTAAAATTATTTTTATTTCTAGTATTAAATGTATGTATGTCACCATTTACAATAAAAGAAGATTCATTTTTAAAAACATTCAACAAAGTTCGTATATAAGAATAGAAGCCAAAGTAAGAATGTTGAGATTCTACAAATACCTCTCAAATCTTGCTCTTTGTAAACGTTACTCCAGTTCTCCTGAGAGAGATTTTTTCATAAAATTTACAATATTTACTTCACTAAAGATACGTTTTTGTTCATGTAAATATTCTTTGGTTTTTACACAAGATACGCCAGAATTTACAAAAACAGTATTGTGATCAGATAAAGCATTTTTCCAAACTACGCTGTAAGAATCTAATGAGTTGGTAAAAACATGATCCAACACATATTCACCTCTAGTTTTTTGTTCAATAACATTATTATTTAGATTAAAACCTGACAATAAATCAGTTATTTTTTTATAGTATATCGTATCTCTATTTGGATCAATATTAAAATCTCCTGTCAAAATTATATTTAATGTAGGCTTATATATTTTATTTAGTACCCTATTTAATTTATCAATAAAAAGAACAAAATAACTGAAATCGGGTGACCTATAACACACTAAAATTAAAGTGTTTTTAGTTTTTTCTGTTTGTGTTTGCCATAACGTAGCACATATTTCAAATTGTTTTTCAACACAATGTTCCTCCATAAGTATGCATTTTGTACATAGATCACTGCGACACCAAATTTCAGCAACCGATGGTCGTTATACAGGGTGTTCGAAAAATAGACGGAGATATTGTAATGGGCGATTTCTTGTTACAATTATGAGAAAAAGTTTCAATAAACATGGGTCCGGAAATGCACAGTTTTTAAGATACAGGCTGATAACTTTTTTAAAAAATATTATTTTTTATTAATATTTTAAAAAATATTTACTTGATTCTTTTGAAATTTGGCAATATCATTTGTTGTATTAAGAGGCTAATTTAGCCCTAAATAGATTAAAATTATAAGGTCCGTGGCGTCCCGGGGGCATCTTAGCGAATAAAATTGCCAAAAAAATGTACGCCCATGCCTTTTTTGCAACTTTAATATTTATTGCTTGATTAAGCGTCTAAAAATACAACTTCTTCACCTCTTGTATTTTTTTTTGGTTTATTAATTTTTGGTAAAAAAATCACAGGTGCCCTGGAAAACAAAAAATCAAAAACATTTCTAGGAAAAAGTTTTCGTGCAACAACAGCTACAACAAATATTGGAAATGTCCACCATCCATTTCTGTATACCTTCTCACTCGACGAATCATTGAACGACGAACTCGAGCTAAAATTCGAGGTCTATTTCTCACTTCTTCTCAAACATTTACAATTTTATTTCTTAACTCATCTATTATTTGTATGGGAGTGGCGTAACGTGTCTCCATAAATAAAAATCTATTGGATTTAAGTTAGGGAAGCGAGGTGGCCATTGAATTGGTCCACCTTATCCAACCCAATTTTCCCCAAAGATGTTATTTAGATGAGTTCTAACAGCTATACTAAAATGAGGAGGAGCTCCATCGTGCATAAAAGTTATTTGATTACGTACATTTAGAGGAACTTCTTCCAGCAGGACGGGTAATTCTTGTTGAAGAAACTCTAAGTAAGATTTGCCGTTTCATCTTAAGGGTAAAAGGAAAGGAAATTGATCCTGGTGACGACATTGTACGTAAGCATAAGAATTTTCTTTTTATTACATAAGTGTTATGGAAATTAACAATACCATCCCGCTGAAATCCAGCTTCATCCGTAAAAAGAATGGTTTTATTATTTTTTTTTATTATTAACCTTTCGTAATACTATTGGCAAAACTGCAAAAAGAAGTAAAAATTAATGAACCAATTTTGTCCAGTGGCATGCATTAAATTTTTATTTTTTTTCTCGAAAACGAAGTGAGATACGAAAAAAATACAGAAGATGAAAAAAGTGTATCGACCGTACGTCGTACCGCCGATACGACCATTTTCACTAAAATTTATTATGGTGCCCAAAAATATCAGAAGACACCAAAAAAAATATTTTTTTAAATTTTTATCAATTTTTTATTTAAAGGAATAATAAAATATTTTTATGTTTTTAGTTATATGGGTCGCAAGAGTAAGATTTTTTCACAATTTACTAAAAATTTAGATTTTTTTTAAAATTTATATATATATATATATATATATATATATATATATATAATATTATAAAATTATAAATTTGGTGGTTCCTGCAAAAGCCTAAAATTCTAGCAATCGACAATTGTCTTTTGCTCTGCACTGTTCGTTAAAATGAAAGTGAATTATATTATTAGGAATAAATTAATTTTAAGGTCTAAATATTCAAACGAATGCGTAATTATGTATCAATTTTGGGTTTACCGGTCTAAAAAAAATTGCTACAGGCTAGTTTTGATTTTTAAGGTTACTGAGCGTGTTACTTGAACCCGATTTAATTATTGTTTCACGCCGACCACAGTGTATTTCCTAATATGTTTATTTTGTGACCAGACCAGAAACATTGCGTTTGTTAAACCAGACTGTTGGAAAGATTTTTAACTTGGTTCAATTATATTGTTTTCTATTGGTATTTATGGTGTTTTGACATGTTAAAAAAACAAAATAATGTTGGACCTAGTTTTTTATACTCCAAAAATTTACTTAAATATTGAGAGAACACTGAAATATTTTAAGTATCTTCTATATCACGTGCTTTCAGTGCAGCATTTAACACGTGAATAAAGGAACTTTGCTTTCAATTTGTTTCCCAAATATTAATCCATGAACAAGATAACGATCCTACCTGTTTCAAACGATTCTTTGGACGGATAAAGCTACGTCACTAAAATCGGGAATGTTTAACCGACCAATACGCACAGCTGGGCGAAAAATCCAAAATCAAGATTAAATCCCAAAGGGGAGGTCTTCCTTCTGGTTGGTGTGCTTAACAATAGAATTATCGGGCCAATTTTCTATGAGGGATCCTTAACTGGAGAAAGATATCTCAATTTTTTTGAAAACGATATTGAGGACATTTTAGAAGAATTGCCCCTCGAATTTCATGATTCTTCATGAAATTCGGAAAAGATGTTGTTTTCAAGGTAACAACATTTGTAATTATCTGCTACCCTGGGAAAGGGATGAAGCCTGTTATTCTTAATAGTTTTTTCATAGTATCTTTTTCTGGGGTTGGAAATTTGCATTTTAAGAAACGATTTGAGAAGCTTTTATTTAATTAAAAACTTTTTTGTTGTGCATTTATTTGGTAAGCTGGTGCTGTTCTAGAGAAAAATAATTAAAAATGTACATGTTTGCAATAACTCCACAAAAGTTGTTGCGGAAATGGCCCCCTTTAATATGTTTATCCTATGACGTATCCAGTTGATATTGGTCTGTAATGTGGACCTTGTATTCCAGACATGTATGACCAAAAGGCGGGAGACAAAACAGTTTTTAATAAAGTAAAGCTTTCACAAACCATTGAAAATTTCCAACCCCAGAAACCTTATTTTGCAACCCTCAATGGTTTTTCCATTGAGGTTTGCAAAGTAAAGTTTGTAAGGCTGATTTAAATAAATATTTTTTTAAATCCTTAAAAAATAAAAACATATTTCCCAAATTTCTTGTGTCGTATCCATGGTTTAGTATGAAAACCTCGTATGGCACAAAATATGAATTTTACAGGAGACCCAAAAAACTGATTTGTTGCACCCATTTTGCCCAAAAATTTAATTTTTAAATGTTTTTTGGGGTTAAAATAAACAAAAATTTTAAAATGAAAAACACTTAAAAATAAGCCAAACTTCCTTGGATATCAGGGTTTTTAACTAAAATCCCCTAAATCGGGGGGAGCTGGTATACGTGGTTCCTGTTGTTTTCTGAGAGAGCAGCACTGCGCTGAAATTTTTACACTGGTATATATAATATTCATAATTTTTTTAAAAAAAACAAACCCAAAAAAAAAATGGAAATAGAGGTTTTCATATAAACCCTCGTTTTGTTTATTCAATTTATAAAATTTTGGTAAAATATATTTTATGAATGGTATATGAGTTTTGAAATTTAAAAAAAAACATGACTATTTCCCAGAATTTTAATTTTGCTCTCCTCCGAATAGTCTGATTAATTGTTTAATCTAAGCTCAGCAAAAAATGATATGATCTCAGCCCACCTTGATCCGAACGCGACCTTCCGTAAATTGTACGCCAACTATTACCGCAAAAAGGAACATTGTTGTAACAACACTGTCAACGGCTCCATTTCCAAGAAAAGTTAATTAAAATATCTTTTTGCTGGTGTAATTTATGTTACGTGAGGTTAAATATAAAATCTTGTATAATAAATTTTTTTAGCGCAAAAATGATAATTTTCGTTGTTATTTAAATACTCCAAACGTAAAGATGTGCAAAAATCTTAGGGTGCGATATTTTTGCACATACTTGTCAGGTAAAAAAGTGTGCAATTTTTTAAAAATATTAAGCAGATGGTTCTTATGTAGTCAAAAGAAGAAATTTGTTTTTGGATCAACATAAATTTTATGCCCCCAGTATATCGAGCGGAGCTTGCTCAGCCCTATGCAACAAATCAAAAAAGAAAAATCCCCCAAAAAACCCAAAAAAAAAAAATTAAAAAAATTCTATTTTTTTCGGGTCGTAAAACCCGTTGTCAAGATAAAATAAAACAGAAATTTAAACTAAATTTTAAAGAAAATTTTGGATTAAAAACTTATATTCTGATACCTTTTTAAATTTATTACGTTTTGTCATAAATGACGTATTAGGTGGTTGGACTGGTATATTTATAACTTTTAATAAGATAAAAAAGGTGGGTGGTATGGTGGTTTTTAAATTTAAATTTTTTAAACCTGAAATTACTTTACCCTAAACCAAAATTTAACCAGGGTTTTTAAATTATCAGATATTGATGCTACACATTTATGTTTATTAAATAATATAAATGCACTGTCTTTTATTTTACTTTTTTTTTAACCAGTTTCCTTTACAAAAATACTAAAAACTTTTCCATTTTATTATAGGGTTTTTGCCCGTTTGATTTGTGGAATTCTGTGTCTTTAATGAAGTTCTTTGTTTTTTTATGTCACATTTGCAAATAAAAATTTTACCTAGTTTTAACCGGGGCAGTGAGGCCCTTTAAAACTTTTTAAGCAACAGCTGTAAACTCATTTAAGTACTTTTTAAATATATTTTTTTTAATGTAAACCCAAAAAGTTAAAAAACTTTTTGATGAATTTTTAAGTGATTACAGATATAGTAACACAGAAATTTTAATTAAAAATGGGTGGTATGCATAAAACATGTATTTTAATGTTTCCCAAGTATCTACTCCACACTAGTGTGCTATGCATAGACATTTTTTAATTTAATTACTGAACGAGTTTTGAATAAATTTGTAACAGATTAGAGAGCATGAAATGTTTTCTGAAGAAACGGGCATTACAAATATTCTAAAATATTTTATTTAAATAAGCTAGTGTTTCAATACATTAATTTAATAAATATTTGTAAAGAGACCTTAAAGAAGATTTAAGTGTTTAAAAATATTTTAATATAGTTTTAAGTAAATATGACATACTTAAAAGTGACCTAAGTGAAGCTTGCCTTATGTTTCTTTTATTTTTCACGTTGCCTGTTACAACCGCTAGTGTTGAAAGATCTTTCAGTAAGCTAAGGAGTTTAAAGGTGTATGGAAGCCCATTATGGCTCCCTTGTCAAAAATGTCCCGCCCAGTATGAAAATAACTCCCCGAGTTGGCCCCGCCGATTCTGCGCAATAACAAAATTTCACGAAATAATTTAATGTGTCCCTACTTACACACTGATAAATCAGTGTGAAGTTAGCCAACACATTATAATTTTATGGGGCCGGGTACCGTTTTTTTGGGTTGATCAAAACCCTTATTTTATTGATTAGTGTTTATTAAATTGTGACTATAATTTTGTGTTTATAGTTTGTTACTTAAAAAATCGTAACAAAATGACTATAGGTTGTATGGTTTGTCTTGCAAATTCAAGGGTTTCATACCCGTCTTTTTAACTTTGGTAAGTATTTTTTATATTTAAATTAGGTCTTTTTATAAGACGTAACGTTAGATAACCGAATAAATAATAATATATCAATTATGAATAATAGAAAATGAAAATTTCATAGGAAATATTAGTGGGAAAAATAAGGCAATCTTAACTATCTTATAGATGATTTCCACAATGTTTGTATATTTCTTGGGGTTATTAAAAAGAAATAAGTTTACATTTAGGTACTTTTATTTCATTTAATAATTTGAACACTCTTTTAAAGGATTAAAATTATTGATTACTGGGCAGACCAGGCAAATTTTAATATTACAGGTCCCTCTAATTGAATGAAAGGGAAATACAATTTTGTTACGTTTTGGGGCGCTGATTACAAATCTAAAAAAAAAGCAATGTTTCGTTTTCGAGATATTCATCATCAAAATTGAAAATCAAACTAACCTTATTTACACTATTCCTCCTTTTCTTGATTTTTACACTAAATTGGGACACAATATTTCACAAACTCCTTTTAGAAACTTTTTTATGTTTATTTTACCTTTTTTACACTTTTATTTTTTAAGCAAATATGGTACTGCTTTTTAATTTAAAAGTTCGCAATTTAATGGAAAAGATGTAAAAAAATAAAAATCAAGTTTAAAGTTTTTATAAAATAACGTTCCCCTTTATAAGAAAAATCAAGTTTTTTCAAAGAAGGGGGAATGTAGACGAGAATGAGTTAGTTTATTTTCAACTTTGATGATGGGAAAATCTCGAAACAAAAAGTTGCCGAAAAATATTTTTCAGTTTTGGAATCAGCCCCCTCTTTCCAAATTTGATCAAAATTGGAGAGGAGGCAACTTTTGAGACAATACCATTTTTTTAAAAATAAATTAGATTTTTCTTAATCTTGCATTATACACACATAAATTTAACGGATACAGTTACAATGGATACTTAGGTTTTTTTAAACCCCTGTTATTCTGTGTCATGAATGTTTGTTATTAGTGAAAAAAAAATATATGCCTAAGCAGTTATACAAAACTTCCAAAAATTTGACAATTTAAAAGAAGGCAGTAAACTGGCGCCATCTATTCTTTCCATATTATATCAGATGATATAAAATTTAATATTAAAAATAATTTTAAATATTCTATAGTAGTATCCTTTAATAACCAACAATTTTGTGCAAAAATAAAAAAAAAGGAATGTTGGAATTTGACATTTGATTATGTCAATTTTATAATAGTAACAAAGAATTATGGAAATCCCCCTGACCACTATTCTTGCGAAAAATTCCGCGGGGCCCAAACCCCCTTTATTCCCGTGCCCTGCACGCCTGGACAATTTTGTTCTACAGAATTGGGCTTCCATACACCTTTAAACTTCCTTGGCTAAAACTTATAAAAGATTACCTTTGGTCTACTACTGGCCAAAGTTGATTAAGTAGTCCAACTTCTATAGAAAATGAAGAAGCCAAAAATATCGATTTAAACAAAAATAATTAATGAGTTTGCAAATACAAAAGCTAGAAAAAGAAATTTTTATTTTTATTTTGATTCACTCTATTTGGTTATCCATGTTTTCTAAATATTTTTTAAAAATAATAATTTTATTTTTAAATTATAAAAATTTTTATGTTTGCCAATTATTAAATAATGAATAAACTTTCTTAAGTTTTTATTTTTTTTTTTTAAACCTAAATTGGGTTTCCCCAAAAATAAATTTTTTTAAGCCAAAAACAAGATTTAAGGCGAAATTCCCAACCAAAAAATTTACTATTACAATAATTTCTCCTTCATAGTGAGAAAAGTAAAAGTATTATTTGCATATTGTTTCTTTTTGGTAGGTTCTTATGCAAGCGAGCGCATATGACTAACCTGAACATACATTAAAAAAAATGTTTAAAAATAATTACAGTGCTCAGGTTGTAAAAGTATAACACTTTACAAGAACAATGTTAATAAAGTTTAAGTATTGTGCTTTGTCTTATTTTCGGCACACTTCCTTCTTTATGTGATTTTAACTGCCTTTATAATTATTGTGGCCCGAACTGTGTCGAATTATTTTAAAACGAAATTGAAAGTCATATTTGAGGGACAATATTTGTTTTAAATACTTAAGACAAGTATTTAAACGTTTTTTTAAGGTGTCTCGTTAAAACAATAGGTATTAAAGGAAATTCTAGGCTAATACAATCTTCGAATCTTCATCTCATCACTTCCCCACAGACATCAATCATGCATAGCTTTATAGTCTTTTCGAGAAGTGTTTTTTCTGCGAAAAATAGTTAGAAGGCTTTGAAAAATATGATCGATAGCTTATTTGACGAGCAATGCAAATCTGAAAAAGTTAAAGCCATTTTGATTTTTGATTATAATTCAAAAATCATGGGAGAGAGTGACAATTGCAAAAAAGATCCTTGAAGAGAAGAAAAATTCAATAAAAGTCTTTAATCTTAAATCAGACGTCGCCAAACCTTAGCCAGCTCTTAAGAGAATACAGACCAATATTGAAGATGTCACAATTGTAATAAAATTTGTTATAATTTTGACACATGCGGTCAATAAACGGTTTTTGACCATAATTGGTCCTATGTCCTTTCACGAAGAAGATGGAAGTGGGACGAGTTCGACGCCTGGGGACCAAGAAATCCACCATACTCAGCAGATCACTACAGTGAATCAACCATTAACCAGTTTATAAAGAAACAAGAGGAGAGCTTGTCTACGTCTATTCTCCAGCGTCTGCATACCACACAGAAGCAATCTAGTTTCATAGCAGACGCCTTGATACGGAAAACGATATTTAAATAACAAATATTTAATGAATTTATGTTGTACTCTTTCAATCCTATCGATATGGCAAACTATAACGGGGCAGTTATACAGTGACATAATGGCCTTAATTTTTTTTCTCTTAATGAAACCCAACATTCTGAATGCTTTGCATACGATTGTGTCGATATGAAGATTAAACGATAAGCCTTCGTCAAAAATTACACCCAAGTCATTCACTGTGGAAGAAGTTTTCAGGATTGAGTCACCAATTTTATAGACATTATGGGTGGGTGCAAGAGATTTTGTGAAATGGATAGTAGTACATTTCGCAATATTAAGGGAAAAAGAATTCGCTTCACACCATTTTATAAATCGATTTAAATCTGATTGTAAAGCATAACTATCGGCAGTGTCGGAGGTGAAGAATTTCAAATCATCTGCAAATAACAAGCAGTTACTATTTGTAAAGCAGGACGTGACATCGTTAATGAACAACAGAAAAAATACAGGACCGATGTGGGAACCCTGTGGCACCCCCGACGTCACTGCTATGTCTCGAGATATCGAGTTTAGCCAAAAACACGTTATAACGGTGATCTAAGTAGGAACCAAGCACTTTAAGTAACTCCCCCAAATACCGATATCAGAAAGCTTTCTCAGAAGCAATTCATGACACACACCTGTAAAGGCCCTGGACAAATCTGTATAGCAGCGTCAACCTGGCGACCAGCCTCAACCAAGAAAAAGATAGTTCTGGAATATAGCGAAAATTGGTTGCCCCTAGAGCGACCACTTAAAAACCGTGTTGAAGGGAAAATATAATCTTTATGGTGGGAAAAAAATTCATCCGTAATGATTTTTCAATATTTTGGGAAATTTTAGAAATGATCGAAATGCCTCTGTAGTTAGCTACATCAGCCCTATTTCCCTTTTTGTAGTAGGCACAAGGTTAGAAAACTTCCAAGCAGAAGGAAATATCCCTTTTCAAAGAACTTTAAAAAATTGCAAAAGAGGAGCAGACAGTGTGTCAACAGCCCTTTAAGAGGGCTGGTGGTAATCCATCAGGACCCGCACTTTTGTTGGAATCAAGACCTCTGATTCTGGAAGCAACCTCATCAACAACAAATGTATGATGTGCCAATTTACCTTAAAGCTAATTTTTTAACAAGTTAGACAATTGTTATTTAACAAAATTGTTGTGAATTTTCGTCTTTATTGTGCATTAAAAAAAATGTTTAAATAACTATCGTATAAATTTTTCCATCGTAAAGCCCTTTCCATATACATACCTAACAAGATCAACCAAAAGTTTAAAAAATTTTATGCTTTGTTTATAATAATTGTCTAACTTTGACAATGTTACTCTGAATTTTCATTTTTTTGTCAAATCTATAAAATTATTATAAACAAAAAATCTAAAATTATTTAAACTTTTATGGCGTTATCTTGTTAAGAATGTATTGTTACGGACTTTAAAAATATCTGTGTCTTTTTATACGGGGTGTCACGGAACATTTGGTGTCAGAACTGGGATAGCTCCTGTCTTTTCTGGATCTGTTTTCACTCCTTCTTCAGTAATTATGTGCCCCATTTATTTAACTTCTTTCTGGAAAAGGTAACATTTCTTTGGACAAGCTTCAGTTGGGCAGATCTTAGCTTCTGAAAAACCTTCTTCAACATTTTTAGGTGGTTCTCAAATGTTTTTCAAGAATAATAATGTTATCTAGTTATACAAGCATGCTTTCCAAGTTAGTCTCCGTAATGTTAACTCCATCAAACGTTCAAAAGTAGCAGGGGCAATGCTCAGACCAAATGGCATAACATTAAACTGCCACAGTCCAGTTCCGGTCGAGAAGACAGATTTTTCCTTATCTTCGGAATAAAGTTCTACTTGCCAATAGCCTTTCAGGTAAGTCGAAAACATTTTGATTCGTCAGGTATCTAGATATCGTCTTTCTTGTAAGGAGTGACGTCATTACGTCTTCTGAAGTCACCACAAAATCTGATAGAACCATCTTTCTTCTTAACCAGCACTACTGGAGATGACCATGGACTCTGGGATCACTTTTAGCCAAAGGAATTCGTCGTGGTGGTTGCCTTATTGGCACCGCATCACCAGTATTTATTCTATGTTGGACTATGTTGGTTTTTCCCAAATCCTTTTCAGACAGAGAAAGAAAACGTCTTGATTTCTTCTTAAAAGGTCTTCCAGCTTAGTAACTTGCGCTGGATTTAGCAGGGCTTTTGATGGAATCACCAGGTCTTGCAGAGCATTAGGTAATTTACTTGAGGCAACTTCTTCAGGTGTAGCAAAGGTATGGGTAACTACCATAATAGCAGGTTGACAGGTACCAATTTTGTCACCCCCTTTGACCTGTTGAGAGTATAAAACTAATGAGTAGCTAATTGGGGAAATAAGTTTATCCTGTAAAATAAACGGTGTTCTACCATAAAATCATTCAGTTTGGCTGTGACCAGGTTCAAGAAGGAGAAATTTTAGGAAAGTTTGTGCATTTTTGAGGTTAGGTCCGAGTAAGGTGTTATAACTTAAAAACTAGAAGCTTGCGACAAAATTTGACTTTAGATTTGTAATCAGTGCCCCAAAAAACCCGTGTTACTAAATTTCAATAAAATCGGCCGTGGGCCCGATAAGTAAAAAATTACCCAAAATTAAAACTTTTACTTACATGCACTAACAAAACACCCTGTATAAAATTTATAGTAAAATGATGCTGTGTCACTAACGGAAACATTCAAATCAAGGAAGTCACAAAACACCCTCTAAAAGAACATGTTAATTTTTACTTCAAAATCCCACCCTTACACAACAATATCTTTAATTTCCGTGAAACAGATTCAAATAAAATCCCAACCCCTTTCAACTCTGCCTGCTCCTAACGGCACAAAAAAAAACAGTTTAACTTATTCGACTGAGTTTATTCTTAATTCGTTTAATAATACAAAACCTAACTGTCAATCTCACACTATTTTTAATTATAGATTGTAGTGGTAACTTTTAACACCTTTCTTGACCGGACGGTGAAATCTCTGGAGGATATTTAAATAACTGTAATTTTGTTGAGAGGTTCTTTTTTAATTGGTATTTATTAGATATCAATCCTATTTAAATAAATAATAAAATAAGACTTAAAAAATTATTTTTTATGTATCAGTAAAATACTATGAACAACAGAACTATGGACTCATTTTTCATGATTATAATAATTTTAATATGTGTTTGAGGACAAAACTAGTAGAGTATAAAAATTTTAATTATTATTTAAACTATGGTTTCAATTAATACATATTATCATATCAAAAATACACTGTGCGTCTTTTAAAGTTGGATATTTTGATTGCTCCTATATAATAGGCTATTTGACTGGTTTTGAAAAATCGTTTTAAATTATTCTTTGGTACCTAACACAATACATTTTATATTTCTGGGAAATCTGCGGTATTTTCAAAAAAACTCAATGTTAAAGTTTCAATTAGAAAATTTGCGCTATAAAAGCTGTCTCTGTAATGGCCTCGACATACAGGGATGCGCAAAAGTCCGGAATAAAATTAATATCTTTTTAACCAGTAACTTAGGAAAAAAAACGCTGAAACACGTCAATTGATTTTAAATTGTACGCATTTTTTTGGAATAAAATGAAATATTTTTTTTCAACCCCTTAGCTGCAATCCTCCCCAACTTTTTTTTTTAAATGCAAACCTATGTCGTGTATGAGCTCATTGAAAAGCTCGTAAAAAATGGAATCTGACCATACCCCTTCTTTTTTTTAAACTTATATTGTTACCAGGAAATGAGGAAAAACTCTTTTGAAAACAAAAAAGTTAGAAATACCTACTTAGTGCTATCTACGGGTGAATTAACGTAACAGATGCTGAAAATGCCCTCCACCCTCTACTTGGAAGGCTCCTAGGCGATGGTAAAACCCGTCTACGGAATTCCGAATTGACCTCAGCCGGTATGTTATGTGATTCCACTCTAATTCTGTTTTTTAGATCTTCAATATTAGCAGGCCTATTTTGATAAACCTTGTCTTTCAGATATCTCAAAAAAAAAAAATCTAATGGCGTTAAGTCTGGGGATCGTGGCGGCCATTCAATTGTACCACGTCGTCCAATCCAGCGTCCTGCAAATATTTCATCGAGATATTCTCTGACGTTAATACCAAAATGTGGGGGAGCGCCGTCCTGTTGGAACCAAAGTGTTTCAGTGGTGGATATCTATATCTGCTTCATTGGGATACATAACAGCTAAAGCAGGCACTAATTCAAAGCGTAAAAAGTCTAAGTAGCTTGAAGCTGTAAGGTTTCCCTCAAAAAAGTATGGCCCTAATATTCTGTTGTTAATGATGCCTGTTCATACTTTCTGAGGACGTTGCGTATGAGCTTCGCATATCCAGTGTGGGTTTTTCTAACTCCAGAATCGATAATTGTGCCTGTTAATTGCTCCATTACAATAAAAAGAGAATGTTCAGTGGAAACCCATTATTCCCGTCACATCGCTTCATTATTTCCTCACAAAATTGCAAACGCCTGTCATAGTCATCTTCCAAGAGCTCTTGGACAAGATATACCTTATATGGGTGGTATTTTTCTGTTTTCAAATACCTCCCAATCGTACGTCTAGACGCAAGATTGTTTTGGGCTAATAAAACCGTTGACAAATGTGGATCTTGCAGCAGAGATACGGCAATGTCCAATTTTTGATCTTCGTCTAAAACATGTGGCACTTCTGGGCAAGTCCTTCACTGTACCATGTTCTTCAAATTTGTGTAAGATCCACAGTAGCCCGGGAAATGTGATTTTCCGGATATTTTGCATGAAATAAAGTACTCACTTCACTTTGACTCCGCATTCTATTTCCACATCCCAACAATATCAAGACTTCGATACGCTGCCTCTCTGACAATACCATTTTTGTTTGGCAAATTAATAAAGAACACTTTGAAGGTACACAATTAATAAACTGAACAGATTTCAATTTTACCCAAAAATGCCACAATTTTAAAACTGAGTCAAAAATTTTTTTTCTTATCAGGGCATTAAATTTGGTACAAAAAATTTAACAACCTTTTTCTCTTTTTGAAGTACACTGCTCTACAATTGCTTGGGACTATAACTAATTTTATGCGTAATTTTTTCTGAAAAAATAAACTCCAAAGAATGTTGATTCTATCAATAAAATTTGTTGTGCTGCCTGCCCAGGTTGGTCTGTTCTTTAAATTTGTAAACTTTTAGAAACTAGGTACTGATGATCCTTAGCAATTGTTGAGCAGTGTACATCATCAATGCTGAATGCCACTTTATTTGTTTATTTGCAACGTTAATTCACCCGTAGATAGCACTAAGTGTAGTAAGTAGGTATTTCTAACTCTTTTGTTTTTAAAAGAGTTTTTTCTCATTTCCTGGTAACCACATAAGTTTAAAAAAAAAGAAAGGGTATGGTCAGATTCCATTTTTTACGAGCTTTTTAATGAGCCCATACATGCATTTGAAAAAAAAAAAGTTGGGAATGGTTGCAACTAAGGGGTTGAAAAAAAAATATTTCATTTTATTGCCAAAAAATGCGTACAATTTAAAATCAATTGACGTGTTTCAGCGTTTTTCTCCTAAGTTACTGGTTAAAAAGATGTTAATTTTATTCCGGACTTTTGCGCATCCCTGTATAATTATTGGACTATAACAGAGCATTCCACGTAAAAAGGCTCAATTTTCAGAATTTTTCCTTTACTTTTCTTTTAAAACCTACTTACATACCAAAATTTCAAGTTTGTAAAATGGGCCATTTCCAAAATCAAATATCTCAGAAACCACTTGACATAACTTAATCAACTTTTTCACAAATAATTAGAATACTTATACATGAATATATAAACCAAATCTTATACTTGAAACGATAAAGAAGTTATATTAGGGGGAAAATTCGCTGCAAAATTTCGTGGTCCTAGATAAAATAGCAGCAGAAGTACCGAACTATTCACTTTTTTACGCTTTGAGTGACTAAAACCTGCAGGTAACTAGCACAACGTCGCATTACTAACGGGGAATAAAAACACTCTATTGTCATCTTCTTCACTGACCATAGTTTGATTAAAATCTAACCAAAACCGATTAAAAATTAAGGAAAAGAAAACGCGTATAAAATCAGCTGTAAATATTTATTCATAAATTACAATAATTTTGCAAACTTCAGAACAAAAACGTACTTAGTTTCAAATAGTTGCAATATTGGAATTTTTAATTTTTTTCAAAATAAAAGCCATAAGATTGGTTTATTTCAATCTATCAGGTTCTTTTCTAGAAGGGAACTGGTGCATGGATACCGAGTGGAACAAAGTGTCACTATATTACGGTTTTCTTGTTGTAATTAAATAAAAAAACTGTATATGCAAAATAGCAATATCCAATAAAGTAGGACAGTCAACAAGGGTATAATAATGTTTAATAATTTTGATATTGTTGTGTAATAAGTATGATTAAAGATTTGTTATTGGAATGTTTCTATTTTTGTATATTTTTATAGAAACCAAATAGAAGTGAGAAGTTTTGTAAAAGAAAAAAATCTTGAGTTTTTTGCAAATCTTCACGTTTAAATCGCCAAATCGTTTGTCGAACAGATTGAGAATAATAAATCCCGAAAACGTTTATACAGGGTGGGCTAATAAAAATGAAACAAGGCCGATTTCTCATATCTATGGTAGTAGGAAAAAATCGCTCGGACCCGTCGATTTTTATTTCGAGGGGGACACCTGTCACTTCAACCCCCTAGGGGGGGGGAGCTTTACTCCTTAATTCTTAAATGGGAAAGGGGGTCGACTAATACCTCGTTTTTTAAGATCATCGAATCCTCTTTTCAACGCTTTCTAGTTTCTTGAATTTAATGCAGTAGTTTTCAAGAAAATACGTTTTATAAACATGATCGGCCTATAATCGAAAGTAATGCTTTTTCACTTTTAGTACTATTTTTTATTTAGTATTTTTGTTTTTTAATCTTGTCCTATCCAACTTAAAAGTAAGGAAGCATTAAATGTCACTTTTTTATTACTCAATAAAATGCAAATACTTTTTACTTAACGCTTTAAAATTATAAAAGTATTGTCAGTGTCTTGTTTAGAATATTATCAGTCCAAGGTTAGCAGTTATTTCTGCTATGGAATTCGATGCTTGTGTAAAAAATTATACATGATGCAGTTAGTTTTTTATCTTTCTTTGGAACTTATTTACATTTAATTTATGTAAATTTAGTATCTCACAAGATTTTGTCTGTGATTATTTCGACTTATAATCTTTTTTCTTGCTCTAAATGGTTTACTTCAGCGGAAAGAGTATCGATAATTAAACTTTATTATGAAAACGGTAGGTGCAGATAAGCATGTCAACCGGAAATACGTTATTTAACTAGTAGCCAAGTTTAGAGAGACAGGATCTGTGGCAAATCGAAAACGAATCGCTCCAAAATCGAATAGTGGGAAACAAAGCAATGCAAATTGCTGTTTTGGGCCACGTCAATATTACTCCTACGTTAAGAACCAGGCAATTACCTACAGTTTCTGGCATATGCCGTACCAGCATTCGAAGAATTTTAGAATCTCATAAATTCCACCCGCATAAAATCCATCTTGTGCAAGAATTAAATGAAGATGACTTTGATAGTCGTGTAGAATTTTGCGAGAAAATTAGTGAACGGATAATAATAAATAACCCGAACTTTTTGTTTAACATTTGTTTCACAGATGAGTGTTCGTTTTTTGTGAACGGGACTGTTAATCGTCGTAATTGTCGGTATTCCATGAAGTTTACACTGAACATCCTGAGAAATTAAACATCTGGGCTGGAATTTATGGCGATTGTGTTGTTGGTCCTTTTTTTACCAGGAAATCTAACAGGACAAATGTACTTGTAATTGTTAAAGGACAATGTCAATCCCGCATTGACAGAAATTGTTGGACATGATGACCGTTACAATGCGAATGAGTTGACATTTCAACAAGATGGGGCACCCCCCCACTATGCTTTTGCTGTTCGTCAGTATTTGAATGAAACGTTTCCTGGCGATGGATCGGACGAAGAGGACCAGTGGAATGGACTGCAAGGTCACCAGATTTAAGCCCATTTGATTTTTTCCTGTGGGGTAACTTAAAGAGTACAATTTATAAAGCTCAACCAGAATCTCTAAATGATTTACGTCAACGGTTCATTGATGAATGTCGTAACATTACACCTGAAATGCTTCAGAACGTCCGAAACCGTTTTAAACAAAACCTGTATGACTGCATAGAAGCAGGGGGCCAACATTTTGAACACTCGTAAAATAAAAAAGTGAGTAAGTAAAATAGAAGGAAAGTTTTGAATGTAAATGTTCTCGTTATTTGAAATCATCCCCCCTCCCCCCTTCGTAGGGTTACCAGAACCAAAAAGTGAAAGCTGTGCTTAAAAAGAATGACGTTTTCCAAAAAAAATGGCCATTTAAAAATTTGAAGATGATAAAACATTTTTTTTTCAATGTTGATTTTATTAAATTCAAAATTGCTTTCTCGAAAACTACTGCATCAAAATCAAAAATCTAGGAAGCGTTTCCCATTTAAGAATTAAGGAGTAAAGCTCACCCCCCTAGGGGGTTGAAGTGACAGGTGTCCCCCTCGAAATAAAAATCGACGGGTCCAAGCGATTTTTCCTACTAACCATAGATATGAGAAATCGGCCTTGCTTCGTTTTCATTGTCTCACCCTGTATTTGACTGATATAGAGCGATTACCTAAAAATATTTAATAATTAATATTAAAAAACTTTTAATTTTTTTTGAAAGGTAGAACTTAATTTTTTCTTTTTCGTTGTTTTTTATGTTATCTAAGAGTGTATTGTTCCCCTATCATAACTTCGTTATCGTTTTACATAAAGATATGAGATTTGGCGTCTAAATTTATATAAGTACTAGATGAAAAGCCTGTCTCCGCCAGGCGAGAGACAATATTAAGTAGCCTCTGTCTCCGTAAGACGCAATCCGTTCGGCTAACGATAAAAACACACTTTTTTGCTCCTATTTTTGCCCCGGGGGCGAAATTCAAAAACCGGGCTTCGTTAGGTTCTAGCCACTGCTAAAGACTACCACTGTGCCAAATTTCATGATTTTAGCTCGATCCATAACTTCAGAATCACGTGGACAGACAAATAAATTAATATACCTATATACCTACCTACATATAAATATATCCACATTAGCAAATTATATATATATATATATATATATATATATATATATATATATATATATATATATATATATATATATATATATATATATATATATATATATATATATATATATATATATATATATATATATATATATATATATATATATATATATATATATATATATATATATATATATATATATATATATATATATATATATATATATATATATATATATATATATAAAAATTATATATATATATATATATATAAAATTTTACAAACCTGTGCAAAAACTAAAAAAGTTATGTTAAGTGATTTCTGAGATATGCGGTCTGAAAAATCGCCAATTTTATTAATGAGTGACCCATTGACCAATCAAAATTATGAAACACTTTCCGAAGGTGTAAAAACTTAAAATTTGGTATGTAAGTAAGCTTTAGGATACAAGTGAAAGTTCCATATTTTATATTTAGGAAACATTTTAAAAGTCTGTAATCTTATTAAACCTGAATTTCTGTGGTCGTATTTGTGATTAATTTATTTTGTCTCGAAAATGGAGTGTCATCGTTTGTCCCACCGATTCTCCATTTGATAAACCAAGCAAAACTACATTAGCCGTCATATTCGCAGGATCTAAATCACTTGGATTTCTCAATTGTCTCTTGTCAGAATTGCGGCTATTTTGACGAAACATTAGCTTCTGTGGGTCTGTGGTTTCTTAAAAAAACCAACTGGTATTGAAAGAACCAAGAATAACATTGACATTCTTAGTTAATTCGGTAAAGCAATTGCGCAATAATTTTTTAAATTTAATTGCGTGTTAATGCCTCGTTTAATTGTAACAACTGCAAAATTGGGGTCACACAATTTATCAGTCTAATTTATAGAAATAAGTTTTAATCGAGTATATATTTTATTTAAATTTATTTATCTGGTCCTAAAAATTGAATGGATACAATTTTTATGAATGGTTTGAAATGTGGTTCTAATAAATAATTATAAAATATGTACAGTGTGTCCCCGCTTTTATAAAACGATTTTGGCGTTACTTCAAAACAAATAAACCTGTACATTTATATTTTACAATACAGAATAATTTTATAAAGTAAAGTTATTTTGAACTAAAAGTTATATTTAAATATGCCATTACAGATATATAGCATAAAAATTAAGAATTGGTGATTATAATAATCTAATCAGAAAAACATAAAAAAAACAGAAGAGTTACAGAACAAGTGACGTATTTTTATTTGTCAAAGTCAAGAATTTTAAAAACACGTTTATTAAATTTCGAAGTAGTTTTATAATGAGGTTTTCATCAGAAGAACCTCTTCAAATTATAACTCTTTATAATAAATGTGGAGAAAACGCCAGGGAAACACAACGAAGATATGTTGCAAATTTCCACCGAAATATATCAGTAAAAACGATATTAAAACTGAAGGTCTTATTGAAAGAAACAAAATCATTACATATTAGAAAAAGGACTACAGTGAAGAAGAGAAACCGGGATCAAGCTATTCTAAATTATTTTACTTTGCATCCTATGAAGTCAATTACTGACACAGTTAGACACTTGAAGTATGGCCCTGCAAGAAGAAGAGTAACCTATGCGGCGGTTCAGAGAGCACTGAAATATTTTAAGTATCTTCCATATCACGTTCTTCCAGTGCAGCATTTAACACGTAAACAAAAGGAACTTCGCTTTCAATTTGTTTCCCAAATTTTAATCCATGAACAAGATAAAGATCCTACCCTGCTTCAAACGATTCATTGGACGGCTGAAGCTACGTTCACTACATCGGGAATGTTTAACCGACGCAATAAGCACAACTAAGCAAGACAAAATCCCAGGAAATTTCAAGCTATTAAATACCAAGGGAGGTCTTCTCTTCACGTCTGGTGTGGTGTGCGTTACAATAACAAGAAAATTGCGATTATTTATTTTTATTTTTAAAACAGTAAAACAAATTAACAAAAAAAAATTACAAGCTAATTAAATCTAAGAAAATTATTTTTGGACGGAACCGTTATGATTAATGGTTATATTTATTGTACAATTCGTATTATTGTTGAAGCTCCCTTTTGTATCTCTTTTTGTTGAACTAAAGATGTTGAAGCGGAGTGTTCGTGTATGTTTTGGTTCTCTTGATTGACTGTTACAGAATTTGTAGTTTCCAAGTTACAAGGCCTAAACAACTTTTGGGATACTTCAATTTTTCTTTGTATGGACTCCTCTATATATCCTTTTGCTACATTGGAAGAAAGCCATCCTCCGTGTCTTTTCAAAGTAACCAAATCACCGCCGCTTTCTACCAACATGGTAGCCGAAGAACGCCTTAGCCCATGTCCGGTATACTCTTCGCGATTTTTTAGTTTTAAGTATTTTGCAACAAGTTTTGGAATACTACTGATAGTATGGCACCCAACATGTTGAGCGTAATATCTTTGGTTTCGGTATGCAAGAAATAATTTTTTACTCTGCATATTTTTAGGGTGGAGATCTGCGTATTTACGGTAAAGTGTACAGGGATTGAATTTGCTATTTTCATTGGTAATGGAAAAACTTCTTGATCTGTGAGTTTTTCCATCGCGTAAGAACACGACAAAGAAACGCCCATTATCTTTCACATCGTCTAAACTCAAACGTATTAAATCACCTCTGCGGCATGCACCGCAACACTAAAATTACTTTTGCTAGTAGAGATTGTCAATCTGAAGCTTCACATAAAAATTTGGTTACTTGTTTTGATGTAAGAACCTTGGATTTCTTTGGTACATATCCTACAGCTTGTCGTTTCAAAAAAGCGATAGTTTTTGAATTTTGGGTTTTGTGTATTTTCTTTATTGCCAAACAACTCTTTAACATGGAGAATCGACTCCATAAGGTGGATGACTTCATAGATTTGGCTTTTTCAAAAAAAAATAAACTCAGAGAATATCGTCACTCACAATTTTGATTTTTTCTGAGTCCGCCATTCGGTAAAATGTGATATTCATGTTCATATCTCAACCTGATTTCACTGGTAATAAATCTGCACTCACTTTCTGCCGCTTGTTGTATATAATATGGGGAATATCCGGATTTTCTTCCAAATCTGAATTCATTTTTTGAAAATGGCATAAATTTCACTGACAGAAAATAAAATATGTCATTAATAAATAAATCGTTGTTATGAACAGTTTCCATGGATGGATTTTTGTATAAGAGGGATCGGGAAAAAAAATTCCGTCCGCTGTTCTGAAAATATCATATTGTGTGAAAATGTAGTATTTTCAGGTAAGTATAATTAAAAAGCTTTTTATATGGTTCCAACTTCAGTAGACACACATAAGAGTTTTTGGTAAGATTATAATTGCTCGAGGCATTTATATCGATATATTTCGAACAATATTTGCGATTTGTCTCGTCGGTCACGGATCAGGTGTCCTGAGAACGAATATACCAAATTTTTATGATGCAAAAGTTTTTAATTTAAAAATGTGCAATGATATTACCTAAGTAATTCAATGGTTTAGTTGATTAGATTTTGATATAAAAGCTTGCGGTCGCATTTTTAAAATCAGTTCAACTTTAAGTAGTATCTCAAACTAACAATCATGAATAATTTTAGCGTAAGTTTTTAAATACCCAACTAGAATTAATAATTTTTTAAATACCTAAGTGGTTAAAAAGGCAGCTATTACAGTAATTTGATTTGTACTGCCACCTTTAGAGTTATACAAGGAAAATGAAAAATTAATTTTAGCACTCTTTTTCCCTTAAAAGAAATAAATATCATTCAAGTGATTTAAACTTTTAATTTGAATCTTTTATTTTTCTCCTGTAAGAAACTTGTTTAAGAATTAGAATTTAATGAATAATGATTGATTATTTTGTTTTAAAATTGTCAAAAATTTTATAGAAATCGGCTCAAAAACCTAACAGGTTGCCAAAAACGTGACTCGACCAAAATTTTTTAATATTATTTGCTGTGCAATATTTTTGAAAATGTATGTTTTTTTATAGCTTGTCCTCTTTGCCTGCCTTGCAATCAGCGCTGCTCTAGCCTACCCTGGTGGACACGGGGAAGAAGGAGGAGACCATGGAGGCCACCATGTAAGTTATCTTCATACATATACCGGATGGTGTGTCGTCGAGCGGAACATAGGAAATCCCATGTAAATTTTAAGGGGGTTAATTATTGGTTCCCCTGTACATTTTACAGAAAAAACTTAAGATAAGTTTTTAAAGAGACCAATCTGACAAACCCTCGTGCCAAGTTTCAAAAAATTTAATAAGCCAATGTTGAATTATTCAATTAAATGTAATTGCAAAATTACCAAAGTTTCGGTTCAGGTAAAACCAAACAGACACCAACCACCAGCAAACAATTTGTTATAAGGCTTTGTCAAATCTGACCTACAGCCGAAGACAAGGAATGTTTTTTTTTTGCGTTTCATCAATCTCAAAACCATTATATACAAATTAACATTATTTTTTTATCAAACCTTTTATTTAATTTTAAGTAACTTATAACAATTATTACTATCGATCATTAAAAAAATAATTTTATCATACTAGAATTTTATTAAACCAATAGCAGTATCTGAAATATTTTTAATTTATTTTCCCATCAAGCATATCTGGTCCATTTCAACCATTAAACGTATTGTCAGTAAATTCGAGTCCAAAGCCATCGTAATAAATAATTGTAAGAAGATCGAAAATAGATCCTAAAAAAGAGAGATCTGAACTCTTAATATTTTACTAGGTGTGGAAACATAAAATGAAATAAAATACAATAACCTTTTTAAAAATATTAGAGAATTACAAAAAACATTAATTAATCAAATGTTCAAACAACCCCCCATTAACAGCTAAACAATATCCCAACCGATCATAAAATTCATTTTGAACGTTGCTAAATTTTATTTAATTTCTTACAGAAACGAAATAGCGTTTTGTAGCTGGTTTAGATTCTCAAATTTTTATAAATAACACTTTTTAAGAAAGAAGTCATTCGGTGAAAGATCAGGTGACCTGGCTGGCCAAAGTATCCGGTCCCGTGGACCAATAATATTGCCGTTAAAAGCATTTTCCAGGTACTCTCTAACCATACAGGCATTACGGGAGAGGGAAACCATCCATTTGGTTCCAGAACATTTGATCTTCCCGAACAACTTTTTCCAAGGCGGGTCCAATTTGATTTTGAAATAAGTCAAATAGGTTTTTGCTGTAAGGTTATAGTCCATAAAAAGGGTCCAATGATATGGTGTCCGATAATTCCCACGAATACATTTGTTTTTTGGGGATATTTTGTCCAAGTATGAACCAAGCGATGTTCATTTTCTTGACTTTAATACCGGCAATTCCAAACATTTGGTTCATTGTTGAGGATGAATGAACATTCATCGGTAAAACAAATATTTCTTAAAAAATTCATATCGTTTTTTGTTTTTTCCATCATTTTAAAACAAAATGCCATTCTTCGCTCTTCATCTCCTTCCTGCAGCTCTTGATGTTTTTTGAATTTATACGAATAATATTTGTCTTTTTCATAGTGCGCAATACCGTTGTATGATGTTTATTTACCTCTTGCCCAAGAACCCTCGTACTAACCATTTTGTTTTCCTCCACACTCAGTAGAATATTAAGATCTCTGATCTCTCTTTCTTCGGCTATATTTTCGATATTGATGAGCAAAGCAAGACCAAGACCAAGACCGGGCTAGTCTTGGTCTTGGTCTTGCAAGTCTGGTCTTGGTCTTGGTCTTGCACCCAAAAAGGCCTTGTTCTTGGCTTTTTTTGAAATAGTAATAATTTAAACTTAGCAATCTTAAATAAAATGTATTTTCTTTAATACTTACAAATAAATAAAAATGAAGACTATATTTTCTGCTTTAAAATTTTAAAATATACCAATTTTAACCCCATGTACATTTAAATTATTTGATTAAAAAGCATATTTTAAATGTGGGGTTTATTATTTATAGCGCTTCATTTTTAGCTATATTGAGACACAACCTGCTTTTATACATTTAGTGGCTTATAGAAACATTTTAGTAATAAGAATTATTTAAATTTTATTTAAAGAAGCATATAAAATTAAAGCAAATACAAAACTGTATACTGTGCGAGCAGAAAAAAAAACTTTTAATTTCAACCAGATGTGAAATTTCCATGAAAATGATTCTGATTTGTAAACATTGATTTCTAATTCAAAAAAAAGTTATTCAGGAAGCTTTTTTTTTGTTCAAATAAACTTTTTATTTTCAAATTAGTCAAACATTTGTCGAACAAAGTTTGTATATATACTTTATAAACATTTTGCATATACAAGGTGGCTCGAGAGTGCGACAAAGCTCGATATCTCCGAAACCGTTCATAATGATGAAAAACTGAATTAACAAATATTATAGAAAAAAAGGGCGTAAAATGTAAAATTATTTTCTATCTACCACTCGAGAAAACTTGCTTAGTTTTAGCTTTTAACCTAGTTTTAAACTGCGCCTCGGTCTGCTAACGCATATCTCGACAGAAATGAAACACTTTCCACCTGGGTATGTAATTAATATACTATTTTCTATTTTGTTATAGACCGTACCCGGATACCACTTCGAATACGGCGTGCACGACCCCCACACCAAAGACCACAAATCCCAAGACGAGCACCGCGACCACGACGATGTCAAGGGAAGCTACACCATCCACGACGCTGACGGTACCAAAAGAATCGTCGAATACACTTCCGGACACAAAGATGGTTTCCAGGCTGTCGTAAGACGAGAAGGTCATGCTCAACATCCTGCCCATCACGATAAACACGGTCATGGTGGAGAAGGTGGTACCAGCTACGTCGGTGTCACCCATTGGGGACATGGATCCGGAAGATAGATAAGCCAAAGTGAATAAATACCAAAGATAATTCGAAATTTTGTTATTGTTAAATTTTTTTTGTACAAGATTTGTAATAAATAAAGTATAAAAATGTATTTCGTTTTCTTGAAACTAGAAAAAACTTAATTGTATAAGTTATAATATAGATAAAAAAAAACTATTTTCATTCTGCAACTTTTCGATCCTCATAAATCAACCCCTGTTATAGCTTAATAAAAAAAAGATTTTTCGCAAAAAACTAAATAGCTTAACAAATTTATTAATTAAAAATATTACTGCCTGAAATATTACCCATTTCATTATTTGGCAAATTTTCAATCCCTAAAAACCACCCCTTACAACATTGCAATTCTTATAAACCAATATAATAAGTAGATATAAATAGGAAAAAAGTAAAATTACATACAAAAATGTATATAATTACATACAATAAGCATAAAGTATACCGGTTATATAGATTATTATGCTCCGAAATGGACTATTCGAATTTTTCAAAAAAAAAAATTGATTGGTTTTTTAAACATACCGCCTTTAGTTTTAATGAAAGTTTTTTAAAAATAATTTTGTAGGGTTTTAAGGAGCTACAAGGCTATGTTAAATAAATCCTTTTAAATTACTTAGTTTAAAGGGATCAAATAATGTGGTTCTCGCTGGTAAATAGAGGCTTTAAACGGCCATATCTTGCAAAATATTTATTGTATAGAAAAATTTAATAAACAAAAAATCTTTTTTATTAAAAAAGCTACAATTCGGCACTTTAGCATTTTTTTCGTATCTGCAGTATTGTTGGAGTTATTTTGAAGAAAAGGGATATTTTTACGAAATTGCGAAAAATCATTTTTTACCTTAAGCTCCAAATTTTCTAAAGTTAAGCGTTTTAAAGTGGTCAACCTTTTAGGATGTATTATTAGTACTATATATATATATATATATATATATATATATATATATATATATATATATATATATATATATATATATATATATATATATATATATAAAGAATCGCAGAAGGGTAAAGATTAATTTTAATTAAGAGGTGAATTAGGGGTTCTTTTTAATAATCTTTTGGTAGAAAGAAGTAGGGACCGAACTTATTTTTATCATAACTTGCTCAATTTTCATGCTGGAATTTATTAAACCTTTTTTTAAAAAAAAAAGGTTTTTACAAATGTTTCAAAAAGTTATAATTAGTTTTTTTCTAAAAATTACGAAGATTTTGCGTTATTTGCCTTTAAAACTCTGAAATTTTGTGTTTGATAAATAACAGCTGACCTTTAACAAACCACAACTTGGTTTGTATTGGTCCCACAGCAATTACAAAAAAAACATTAATTTTTTTTAAAGCTAGAATTTTGTTATTTACAGTTTTTTTGATTAAATGCATAGTTATCGAGTTATTTGTAAAAAATCGATTAAAAACGTTGATTTTATCGACGAAAAACGCCGACTTTCGATCGATAATAACTCAAAAAGCATGATTTTGATCCTTGGACTATTCCATACCAACTATCAAAATTTCAAGTTATTCTATGCGTTTTAAAAAAATTGCGAGGCAAAATGGATGGTTTCCTGGACTATCTGTGTTTATAAAAAGTGAAATATTAATTAATACATTATACAGGGTGTAAGTGTGTGTGTAAGTATTTTTTGTAGAATAGGTAATAATAAGATATAATAAAAAATAATAATAAAACGCCAAAAACTTTTATAAATCGTTTATTTTTAAACTTATCTCACTATTTTGTTATTATGACACAAAATTTGGCACTATGCTGCGAAATATTTACAAAAATACAAACTAGTCTACAACTTATAAACTAAATAATACAAAAAAATAATACTGCTTATTTTTTAATACTTCATATGGCAAAGAATGGCATTTTATAAGGGACCTAAGATTATAAATTTACTTTTTCGCACAATTTTTTTATGGTATTATAAATAATATATCTATGTGAAAAGCAAATGGGAAAGTACTCAAAAAAGTAGATATACTAAGTTTTGCATTAAACATCTAGATAACACCTACATACTAATAGTAATAATAACAATAATATAAAAAATACAAACTAAATTTCAGCTAAAAATAATGGACGGAAAAACAGGGTGATTTAATTACTACTTACAG
The DNA here is from genome assembly GCA_019359885.1 of Listronotus oregonensis. NCBI lineage: Eukaryota > Metazoa > Arthropoda > Insecta > Coleoptera > Curculionidae > Listronotus > Listronotus oregonensis. Next base: position 91,425 of record JAHBCN010001384.1, read on the forward strand.
TCAAATCAAAAGGTAAGACAAAATTATAAGAAATTAAATTAATATACAAACTTATAAATAAAAAAAATCAACACTGGCATAGAATCTTTGGCTTAAAAAAATAAATATTTTTATCGATTTGTGGAGATACAAGAACTTGCTTTAACACGTATTTTGTTGGTATTTTTGTGTTCTTCCTGTTAAATTTAAAAATATATTAATCAAAACATTTAGAAAAACACATATGGGCAGATGTTAAGCCAACTAACCACAACTAACCAAAATCGATATTGTTTAACAAATAATTAAGAGTTAAGAACAAACTAGTTGACAATGTCTCAACAAGAACTACTAGAAATATCTCTTTTATGTATTTTTCCGATCTTTTCAAAAAATTGATAGTAAAACGCAAGAAACACTTTTACAAAAATTATCTCTGGAAGGAGAGATGCCCATTAGTTTGTTCTTAGAAAAGAAAACACTATTTTGAATAAATTATTTTTTTAACTATACTTATCTAAATAATTCCTATCTCTAAGTTCATCTTGACGTTGAAGAACTATGGTCCAAAAGGTCATACAAAGCAGAAATGTACGTTTGAGCCATTTGCAACGTTTCGAACTTACTCAGCTGTCGGTCTTGCCCCAGCTGGGGCAAGAAGGTCCTCAATCTATCGAAGGCCTGGTTTAGATTCTGCATTCGTCGTCTCTCCCTGGCATTGGCAGCTAATCGCCTTCTCCTCAACACTTGTGGAGACACTCTTCCCCTAGAACCCGGACGTCCAGGACTCGGGTCTTGCTGAAAACCTTCGTCGGAGAGGCTGTCGTAGCTGGGGGCCGGAGAGGTACCCCAACATTCTTGGGGAATCACGTCGGTGCTCGGGGTAGGGAAGTAGAGGTACGTAGAGTAATGCTCGGGATTTTCCATTGCGGAGGATGAATAAACTACGTTGGAAAAGCTTTTGAATTTTCACTGTTTACTCTTATACTTTTTTTTTGAAGCGTTTGCGCGACAAAAAGTTAAATTTCACGAATACAAGTCAAAAATCTCGCACGAAACTACGAAAGACTGATGAAAGAAGACACTGAAGAACTCGTTTTTACACCGGGGGTGGTCGGATTTATTCTAAGCGACCTGTGGGTCTATTTTGGCTTTATATAGAGGATCTCAGGCCCCTCTGTCGGGTATGTAACGCCCTTTTGGCTCGTGCCCGTCGTCCAATCGCAGGACCTCTCTGTGAAAGTACATGGCCAATTGAAGAAGAGTACGCGAAAAAGGGTACAGTGTATTAAACTTTTTGCGTTATTTTCGAAAGGTTTTTGAAACATTTTTTGGCAAAAGGCACAATGATACTTATGCACGGGAAGACTGTCGTGTAATTTGGATTTTTTTCCGAGAAGAATTGACATGTGCATAAAAATGACGCCAATATAATTTTGTGTTTGCAATGTAGTGTACAGATGGCGTAATTTGTTTACATACTTATTATTAAGTATAATGTTTCTATTAAACTTAGAACAAAATAAAAACGGACCATTTTGTTTTAACAACAATCTGATAATAATAACAAATTGAAAATAAACCACACAACTTTAAAGAAACAACTTTTATACCACTAATTTTTATCTCACCTCTTTTTGATTTTGTTTTTGTTAAATAATTTAGTGTATTATAAAAATATTATTTCATAATTTTGAGTGATTTATTTTTTTTTTGAAGTTGATTATTTGTTTTCCATGAGTTTTTTTGAAGTCAGCTTAGAATAATTGCAAGTTTTAAAAAATATTGTGTTTAACATATTAAAGTATTTATTCTGGTTTGGTACACTCGCGTTTCTTAGATCAATAGGAACATCGTTTAAATGGGACATTTTTGTGCAGGCCTATGGGGTGGCCCAAAAAAATCACTGGGAAATTGCAGCTTAACTGTTTATTAATTTCAATATAAACACATAAAAAGAGTGAAATTTTTCTAAATCCAACGAAATAATATTTTATATATTTGTTTTTAAGTTAAAATAATTGTATTTAACATTTAACACATACAGGGTGGTCCAGTATCGAATAAATAGTATAGATGATGCCAAGTAAAATGTTACAATTTATACTTTTCTGACAGTTTATTTAGGTAAATTTAAGTTAAAATATTTTGGTTTATTGTCCCAAATATACAGGGATATTTGAAATTTAAGTTTTTTTTGGTTTGTTTCCACAAGATATTTTGTGACATATAAAGAGGTACAGGGTGAGTCAACGATAGAGTAAAGTTCATTATTTCATTGGTTTCAAAAGTTATGAGAAAATAGTAAATACAAAAGATGTAAAGATTCTTAGGATGCACAATTTAAAATTATTTTAAAGTATACAGGGTGGCTCAAAAAGCGTGACGAATAAAACATACATTTTTTTTTAAATGAAACACCCTATTTTTAAATTTTGTTTTGAATTCCTTTAAAATTCTTCAACTTTTTTATTAAAATAATGCATACCTAAACCTAATAGTTTTCCAATATTTCAATTTTTCTAAAAGAAAATAATTTTCACACTTGCAAAAAATTATATAGGCCATTATTTTTGAAGGTAGCTCATCATTTTGATATTAGCGTTATTCGAAGATGACGTAAAGATATATGCAACGGAATTTTAATTGATGCTAAGGGTGTTCAAAATAAACGAATATATTTGGATCATTTAAATTGAAAAATCTCGATTCTTTTAAATGGCGCACCATATATATTATTATTTTTCTGAAAGATCTTACAAAAACCCACAACTTTTATTAAGTATGTCATATACCTATTTTTAATACTTTGCGATTTATTTTAATCTTTTCCAATATTTACCCTTCTTTCTGTCTAAGACTATTGCTATAACATTAGTGGCCATGACAAAATGACATTGTCAAATTTTAACCTGACATCTGAGTAAATAAATTCATAAAATTTATTGTGGTGTCAGTAAATTAAAAAAATAAAAATAAGTATGGATTTTCCTAAAGCTGAATTAATTGATATGATTTATATACTGGGTGAGGCGCAAAGAAATTCTTGTTGGCAGTAAGACTTTACAAGGCGAAGTACCCTAATAGACGTGTACCGACTAGGCAATCTCTTCAGTGTTTAAATGGAACGGTTTAATGGTAGTGGTAGTATTGAATATGAAAAACGGAAAGTGGTAAACCGGAATGCTACCAATGAGGAAAAAGAATTGGAAATTTTACTCAAGTGTCAAGGTCAGACGTCAAGTAGCTTATGTGATACATCCCAATCTACCGTTAACCGCACCACTAGAAAACACAAATATCATCCTTCCACATCGAACTAACCAAGAACTTCTAGACCGCGATGAACAAAGGGTAAACTTCTGCACCGTTATAAATGAAGCAATAGAGCTGATCCAAATTTTTTGTCTAAAATAATGTTTTCCGATGAAGCTACTTTTCGCAGTAATGGTGCAGTTAATCGTCATAACATGCACTATTATTCAACAGTTAATCCAGTCTGGGTACGGGAAGTCAAAACAAAAACCATTGGTCACTTAATGTATGGTGTGGAATAAAACACTTTAATGTTATTGGACCATATTTTTTTCGCGAAACAGTTAACGGGCCTAGATATTTAAACTTTTTGCAGAATGATTTACCTCAACTTCTTCAAGAATTTGATAACATTGAGATCCAACAAATGTGGTTTCAGCAAGATGGAGCTCCTCCGAATTACCATCGAGATGTTCGAGAATTTTTAAATAATCATTACCCACAGAAATGGATCGGTAGAGGTGGATTCATTGGATGGCCCCTCGATCATGGACTTAATACCACTAGATTTCTTTTTGTGGGGATATATTAAAGATCGTGTTTATGTGAATCCCCCTACAACACCAGAAGATATGGAAAATAGGATTGGGACCGTGGGAGAATAAACCGTTTATGCTAAGGAACGTCCAAGAAAACATACGAAAAAGACTAAAATGGTATCAAGAAAGGGAATTTTTGAACATTTATTGCCCATAATAATAATTAAAAATAAGTTAATTTTGTAATAGGTATTTATTATTATTTACTTTTTCTGTGAATTTAAAATTTAAAAATGGCCAATAATGTTATAGCAATAGTCTTAGACAAAAGAAGGTAAAATTGAAAAGTTAAAATAAATGCAAAATATTAAAAATAGGTATATGGCTACTTAATAAAGGTGGGTTTTTAAGATCTTTCAGAAAAAAATAATATATATGGTGCGCCATTTAAAAAAATCGAGATTTTTCAATTTAAAATGATCCAAATATATTCGTTTATTTTAAAACCCTGTAGCATCTAATTCAAATTCCGTTGCATATATCTTTTACGTACTTGAAAACGCAATATCAAATATGAGTGATCACCTTCAAAAATAATGGCGCTATCGTAATTTTTTTTGAAGTGTGAATATTATTTTCTTTTTTTGAAAAATTGAAATTTAAAAAAATATTAGGTTTAGGAGCATTATTATTAATAAAAAAGTTGAAGAATTAAAAGGAATTCAAAACAAAATTTAAAAAATAGGGTATTTCATTTAAAAAAAAAGTATGTTTTATTGTTCACGCTTTTTTGAGCCATCCTGTATACTTTAAAATAATTTTAAATTGTGCATCCTAAGCCACTTTATATTTACTATTTTTCATAACTTTTGAAACCAATGAAATAATGAACTTTACTCTATCGTTGACTCACCCTGTACATAGTTTTAAAATCTGCACTTTTTTCAGGTAATTTTTTAACAGAGGTATAATAAAATTAAGGTACCCTAACTGAAATAATTTTGTGTACATCTACAGGGTAAAGTATCTAGGAGGTGTCATTCACCATGTCTCCTGGATTCACCTATATTTTTAGGATAAGTCGTACTAACTTAACAATGAAAACAGAGTTTTCATTGTTAGGTACATTTTTTTAATTATTTAATTCAATTATTTAATTCAATTCTACATTGGCAATGTAAATAACACTATACGTCAATAATTGCTGGTTTTTGAGATCATTAGGTAACCGAATGATATGGCACACATAACATGGGATTCTGGCTCTCGAACGATTTTTTAAAGTTTAATTATGTTGTTTTTTAAATCAATGGGAACATATTTTAAATAGAACATTCCTGTGCAGACCTACAGGGTGGCCCAAAAAGTCATTGAGAAGTTAAAGTCTCCCTGTTCTTTAATACTAATTTAAACGCCTAAAAATCCAACAAAAGAATAATTTACATACTTTCTTAGAGTTAAAAAATGAATTTGTTATTCAACACATACAGGGTGCTCCAATGTCGAAGAAATAAACATGTTTATCACTATATAGTGATAGTAAACAAAGTAAAAACTGTGTTCTCATTTACTAATTATAAAATATTTATTTGAATAGTTATATAAAAATAACCTAATAATATTATATGTTTTAACTATTTACCTAAACGGAAAAGTTTACTGTTCCACTTTTTTTTTGATTTACTACTTTAAAAATAATTGGGAAAATAAAAGCCCTTTAACTAACCATAACCAACCATGACCGACCAGAACTAAGGTCTTTTGAATTATCTAAATTATCCCCACGTAGAAGTTATTAATAAATTTTTTAATAATTTTCAATATGAAATATTTAATTGGTTGGTTATTTGGGTCAAGTCACAATGGTCGGTGTACGGATAAAATTGAATTAATAATTCAATGTACGAAACGAGAATATTTCAAGTAAATTTCTGAAGAGTAACTTAAAAACACCTATTAAACATAGGTACACATTTGTAAAAAAATCAATTCTGATTTACTCACTTAATTAGGGGTGATTGAAGCTTACCCCCGATAATTTTTATTTTGTTAGAAGGTAGAAAATTGGACATTCATGACTGCGCAAAATTCTGCTAGGTAGTTTACATTCTCTAACGTTTAAAATGGCACAAAGTGGATGTGATACAATATATTTTTTATGTCTATTTCCTTTTTTTATTTTGTAAAACCTTAAAAAAAACCGGAAGCCTAACACTTCAGAAAGGTTCAATTAAAAAAAAAAGGAAATTGGCTATAACTTTTTATGTAGTTTTACATTAGTTTACTCTATTTTAAAAAGTTCTGTTTGGGTATACTTGCCAGAAAAGTTTTTATATAATGGGACCGCTTCGGTCCCGGTCCAGGGTATAGCGACTGATTGTGCTCAACCCTGTTGATCCTTATAAACTAGCAGATCGCATGAAACAGAAAAAAGAAAATCCTCCGGGAAACCCAAAAATTCCAAACACTTATCCAAGTTTCGGTAACAAGTCTGCTACCGTTATCAAGAGAAACTTAGATAAAAATGAAATTGAATTTAAAAATACATTTGTAGGAATTTTGATAAAAAATTCAAGAAATTCTGATGACTTTTAATTATTATTTATGATGTCTTTCTGGCGAGTATACCCAACAATTACTTTTTAAAACATCAAAGTATGGAATTAGAGTATGGTCTAAGTAGAAATTTAACACAAGTTTCACAATACCTTTTTGCGCAATTTTGTATTCGCAATCTCATCAATTAGATTGTCGTATGAAATCTTGATCATTAGTTCTGACTCCATACAGAAAAAAGCTAAGGCGTTTACCTTTCTTGGCTTAGAGTAGATCCTATTTAGTTTTTCCACCGTTTTAAGCATAATTTGTGCCTGGTATATACAGGGTGTCAAAAAAGTCTGGAATATTGCAAATATCTTCCAAGCCGCTATTAATTTTTCGACGAAAATTTAGCTGGCAACACAATTTTAAAAAGGCTTCAGATAAATGTAATTTCACTTTCTAAAGTATACAGGGGAAAACCAAAAAGTAGTATCAACTTAGGTTTTTTAAATGGAAACCCCTTTTTTATGTATTCGAATAGATCTTTTTTAAGCCAATTTCAATGGTATACAGTTTTATTTTTTATCTGTCCGATCACGCATTTGATTTCTAATTTTGATTTTTAAGGATCAATGTCTTCCGGCCTATACAGGTACTTATCTGTTAATGTCAGTTGACTTAAATGACATTTTTTGTCAAATTTCTAATTAAACAGTAGTCATTTTAATTAGTAGAAGATGGCTTTAACTGAAAAAGAGAAATTGAGATACTTATGATGATTGGGTACGGTGATCGCAAGAGATCACAAGCAGAAGGGGTGATTTATTTAATCATATTTATCCGAATCGACCCGCAATTTCTCAATCGTTTGAAGTAAATTGTTAAAAATTTAACGAAACGAGAAGTGTAAATCACAGACCCAAATCAGGCCGACCGAAAAAAAGCTACTTTGGTGATACGGCAATAGATATTTACTGCATGTTCAAAGAAACTAACGCTTAATATTTGGGCTTGGGCATAATATTACTTACCAGTCTGTCAAAATTTATTTGGGAAGGAAAAAAATTTGTCCGTTTAAGATTCATTTGGTTGGGAAATTACAGAGGGATTTGATAGACGGGGAAATTCTGCGAAATTATGATGGAGAGGTGCAATGTTAATTTAAATTTTTTTCAAAATATTTCTTTTCTGATGAAGCTAGTTTTTGCTTCATGGTATTGCCAACCGGGCATAACTGTAGATAACCCCCAGTCAATCCCCGGGTGGGTGGCCAAAAACACAAGCAAAGACCACAAAAAGTGAATGTCTGGGCAGGTATCATAGGTCATTTAAAATTATCGGACCATTTTTTATTGCGGGAAATCTTTCATCAGAACTTTATTTGGAATTATTGCGTGAACATGTCATTCCACAGTTAGAAATCCTATATCCAAATAGAAGAGACATTTGGTTCCAACAAGATGGTGCCCATTTTGGTTTGCAGGTGGGCATACCTGAACCAAATTTTCAAATCGGGGAAGGGGAAAAGGCTATTGAATGACCTGCCAGGTTCCGGATTTAAATCCTTTGGACTTTTATTTGTGGGGATTTAAAAATAAAGTTTATAAAAATAGGGTTGATCCTTAAAAATAAAAAAAATTTGAAATCAAATGCGTGAAATTCGTTGGAATACTTTTGATAACCTGTTACGAGAATTTTGGGGAAGGTTTTGGGTATTGCTCCAGCTAACAATGGCAGACAATTTGAACATTTGGGTAAAGTAGTGTAATCTAATTGTTAAAGTTGGAAAAACTTTGTTTTTTATGTTCCTATTTAAAATTAGCTCTCAAGTGCTTTTTGAAATTATAAGCTTTTCGAAAAAAAATTTTTAAAACGTTTACATCTGACAGATAAAAAAAATAAAACTGTATACCGTTGAAATTGGCTTGAAAAAATCATTCGAATACATAAAAATATAATTTGGGGTTTTCCCTTTAAAAACCTGTTGATACTACTTTGGCTTTCCCTGTATACTTGGAAAGGAAATTACATTTATCTGACGCTTTTTTAAAATTGTGTTGCCAGCTAAATTTTCGTCGAAAAATTACGAGCGGCTTGGAAGATATTAGCAATATTCCAGACTTTTTTGACACCCTGTAAGAACCATGCAAACTGCTTTATTCAAGTTTTTAATAAACAATTTGCAAATTCTATATTTGAAAAACGAAGATAGATTTTCAATTATCCAGAATTTGGTTTTACCAAAATTCTTCCAAAAGAAAGGTAACATTGAAAATGTATTGTAAATGTATTCTTGAATTAAGTCAGTCTTTATGGTTATTTCTAACGAGTGCGGAAAGTGATACTTTTCGCACGCGGCTGCCGTTACACGAACGACGCGCAGCGCAGCAAGTGCTAGGAACAATATTTTTTCTACAAGCGAGAGGAAAAACCAACAAAAATTTAAAGATTTATAATTAAAATATTATTTATTGACGAAGGAATTTATACACTAATTATTATTATTATTAACATTTATAGTAAAAGTGCAATTGGTCGCGTTTTCAAATTTATTGCCGACGCGAGTTGCTTTTCTGTAGAAAACATTGACCGGCGGCGGCGTTGAGTTGAGCCAATCTTTTGCAACTATGAAAGAAGTTTCTTAAACAGAGAGGTTTAGTACATTGGAAGATGGCATTGACGGTTTTTTCTGAATTGAGTATTTTGTTTGAAATATCCTTTCTAAAATTTGTTGCATTCTCGAAGTATCTTTCAGCGACTGATGTAGACTTCCATTCTCCAAGACGTTTAATGTTGGATATTTGTTCTCCGGAGTTTGCGAAACATGTTGCAGAGGACCGGCGAAAGCTATGTCCAGTATACAATTCCGGGTTAGGAAGTTTGAGATAGGCCACTATTTCCAATGGCATTTTTCCAAAGGTATTAATGCCAATACATTGTACTGTACACACTCCGTATTTATAGTTCACAAAAAAATCGCCTATGTGGAGTTGTCGGCTTTCTTAAACTAGCGTACTTTCTATATAGATTCAAAAATTTTCCATTTTCGGCGAGAAATAACAAAGCTTCTAGAGCTATGATTTTTTGTGTCTGGAATGTGTATCAATACTAAACTTCCTTGGTCTTCAATGTGATCCAGACATATTTTTGTTAACTCCTCTCTACGACAAGCGCCCGTAGCCACTTTTATACATGTATTATAAGTATCATCTCTGGCGCTTCATCAATGAATTTCGATATTTCTTCTCGTAAAAAGACTTAAGCCTTTTTGGGTCTAAAACCAACGCTTTGTTTTTTAAAGTAGGCCGTCATTTTGAAAAACTTGCCTAAAATCTATGTTTTTTCGTAATTTAGTGATACATTTTTGAGCATAGAGTATCTAGACCATAATGTTTACATGTTGTTGATTAATAAGAGGAATAGGCCAGAAAATTTTTTTAAGAGACTTTACACCCTTACTTTGACAACAGCTCTCAAACATAACAAATTATTTTTCATTCCTGCAACCAGATTTCATGGGCAGGAGATCTATACTTGCTATTTCTGCTGCTTCGATAAACGATGCTGGTAAATCGTCGTCAGAATTCATTGAAAAGTTTTCCGCACGCTTGTAGGAAAAATCGTTGGAATGCATTTCTTTCAAGAAAAGGGTTTTTTTCCGCTGGGATTGATGATGACAACTTACTTATTTTGGTTAGTTTGGTACAAGAACTGTGGGTTGCAACAAACCTTGTGTCTCAGGTAGGTAGTCAAGTTTATTCGGTTAACTTCGTAATCTTAAGATGTAATTACCTTTTTACTAAAGTAAAAAAATCGCTAAAGAAAATTTTAGAGTATCACTCATTTTTCAAAAAAAAGCAAATATTTAAATAATATTCCACAAAAAATGGTACTAAGAAGCAAAAACCCGACAAATTATACCCAATTACGTCAATTTGCGTGCAAAAAATGCGTTTTTTACCACCACACCGCCTTAAATAAGTCAAATATCATTGGAGTTATTAGGCACTTGTGTCAGTGGCAAAAAGGTAAGAATTAAAAGAATTTGAAATACTGGAAATGCGTTGCCAACGGGGACGTATTGAGCTCGAAAGTGTACGTGTCTATAGCGATTTACAGGGCCGTATCATATGAAACGTGTTTAATTTCTCAAACTCATAGAAATGGTTAAAATTTGGATATTATATTTATATACCCTATTGGATTTGGTACCGTTTATAAGGTTTGCTATAAAATCTAGTGAAACTATATTGATTGTTTCTTAGAGCTAGTTAGTTTTTACAACAACTTTGTTTCTAACGATATTCAAATGAAATTTGAAATATACACTATAAGACATAAGTATTGCAACAAATTAAACATAACAACAACAACATTGTTTTTCAAGGTGGCTGTGATCATATCTGGTACAACAAAACACCATTCCATCAACTTTTACGATATTATTAGTGTTCTGTTTTTTAAGCGTCAAAAGTATCGCAACAAACATAATTTATTGCGTTTGTGCAGTGGTTTTGGAAGTAGTGATGAGCGAGACCGGTCTTGGTCTTGCGGTCTTGGTCTTGCAGAAAGACCAAGACCGAGACCAAGACCAAGACCGCCTTCTCGCTTGCAAGACCAAGACCAAGACGTGCAAGACTACGCAAGACCAAGACCGACAGGCAAGACTCTTGCAGTTTTGTCACTTAATATTTAATTTTTATATTTAATATACAGAAGTATTTCATACAGACATGACAAAAAATGTGTCGAGATCTGCCTAAAAGGGCGATTATTTTATGAGTAACATGTTTTTTTAATAAAATAATAATTAAATCGATCACTTCGTTTTTTAATAAAATCATCTAGAAACGATAACTAGTAGATTCAGTAACATGTTTCAAAAATAATAAGATTGTGACTTAATGGTCCAACAAAGCTCGATATCTCCAAAACCGTTTACGACAGAGAAAAACTAAAAGTACAAAAGTTGTAGAATCTGAAAATTACTTACCTATTCCTAATGTTTTTTTTTTAAAAAATTAGGTATCTAGTGATGCCACTTACTGGATCAAAAATTTTAAAATCCAGGAAAACATTATTTTTGTGCCACACTGTAAGAAGTGGCATCATTAGATTGCTAAGATATAAATGTAAAAGTGATGGTTTAATAAAAAATATATTTGTCATTTTCTATAGGAATACTTTTTATATAAATGGATTTTAAATTTCACTTCCGGTTTAGACGGAAAAGTCAAAACAATACCAAAAGTTTAATGATGACGTCATTTTTGTCAAAACCGAAAATGATATATAAAAAACCATATACGTCGACATTGTACCTATATGACAGTTCAAGAATTTCCAGCATAATATACAGGGAAGCGATTTTTTTAAATGAATGTTTTGCTGTATTTTTTCTATTTTAGGTTAAAAGCTAAAAATAAGGAAGTTTTCTTAAGTGGTGTTGGATTTTTTGAAAAATTCTGAAATAGAAAATAATTTTACATTTTACGCCATTTTTTTCTATAATTTTTGTATATTCAGTTTGAATGGTTTCGGATATATCGAGCCACCTTGTATATGCAGAATGTTTATAAAGTATTTGTACAAACTTTGTACAAATGTTTGACTAATTTGAACATAGAAAGTTTATTTGAACTGAAAAGCTTTCTAAATACCCTTTTTTTTTAAATTAGAAACCAATGTTTACATATCAGAATCATTTTCATTCGATTTCACATCTGGTTGAAATTAAAAGTTTTTTTTTTCTGCCCTAAGAGTACTCAGTATTGTAATTTTATATGCTTCTTCGAAGAAAATTTAAATATTTCCCATCACTAAATTGAAGCGCTATAAATAATAACCCCTACATTTAAAATATCCTTTTTAATCAAATAATTTAAATGTACATGTAAGGTTAAAATTGGTATATTTTAAAATTTTAAAGCAAAAAATATAGTCTCCATCTTTATTTATTTGAAAGTATTAAAAATATATATATATATATTATTAAAGATTGCTTTGTTTAAATTATTACTATCAAAAAAAGCAAGACCAGCAAGACTCTTGCAGCAAGACCAAGACCAAGACCGGGTGGTGCAAGTCGTGCAAGACCAAGACCAAGACCAAGACCTTCTTTGGGCTTGCAAGACCAAGACCAAGACCAGACTTGCAAGACCAAGACCAAGACCAAGACTAGCCCGGTCTTGGTCTTGATCTTGCTTTGCTTATCACTATTTGGAAGTTAATCCAAGTTTGCTTTTTAGAATTTGTCAAGGCCGGTTTAAAAAAGTATTTTTGGAAATGGAAAAGGAATTGCTGTATCCCAAGATTTCAGGTCCCGAGTTGTGTTTTGTTTCTGCAAGAAATAGACCGGCTAGACTTTCATTCGCACGAAGGTATATCAACTGGATTGCTGTTTAGTGAAGAAAGGTTCTTTTTAGTGATGAGATACGATACAATATTTTTAATTCAGATGAAATAAGACGAGTCGAAGACCTGTAAATGAACTTTTCAATCTTTGAGAACTCGAAAAACAATGTTGTTTTGTTTAGAGAAGGCTCTCATCAATTTGTTGTAATACTTATGTCCGATAGTGTATTTAAGGCAAAAAGTATTGTACAAACACACACACAAATAACTTTGCCATATCCAGTAGGCTGTCCCGTCCGTGCATGGGGATTTTTTTTTTGAGCTACGGCTACGCAAGTGGTATCAAAATTTGCGTTTTGATACAGAGATTACGATTATCATTAAATTTAATTAAATATTTGTCATCTTGAGGCCTCTACCGTTCATTGAAAATGGGAATTCAACTTTTGGAAACTGACTTTTAGAAAAATAAGAATGCCGGTAGAACCCTCAAGATATTTTTTTATTATTTTTATGGTAACCTACAACTTAGGGGGGTCTTGTGTAGCGAAATTTGAAAATAAAATATTACGGGACACCCTAATATCCAGCTTTCCTAGTAGGCTTGGACACTCAATTGGTGTTGTTAGCCAATTTTAATACTAAATAGGGAAGACCCAAAACCAAAATGTGCATAAATGTCTCTTCCAGCTGCAATGTTTTACTATTATAATGGTTTCCTTATAGGAAGGAAAGCAAAAATGTAGTTTTATGACTTATTTATACCCTCTTAACGTCATTTTAATAAGCAATCTATTTTTTAGTCACCCGGTACAAAATACGACAATTTTAAAGCACGTGGGTAATTTGTGTTTAATAAAAATTATAACAATTACACTGATGAACCAGTATTATAGAAAAAAAATTATTTATTTACGACAGTTTAGTCATGTCATTTTTACTTCACTATTTTTTTAGTGTAAATCAATAACACAACTAGTTTTTGTAATAATGAAAAACAATCACAAATATCTAAGAATATATTAATTTTTGATATAAATTTCATCTACTACAAGTTATTATAAATAATATTAATAACACATGTCATGAAAATGTGTTTTTCTACTACTGTATAAATAAGAAAACTTTGTGGTCCTAGCAACGCGAATGATAACGAAAGAGAACCTTAATGTTACCTGGTTGCTAAGCGTTGCTAGCTACGAAAGTAATATTTTCGGCGCCTGGACAAAAAAGTAAGAGTAAAAAAAAGAAAATATGCTTGTGGGAAATATTAGGATTTATTTATAAAAAGTAACTAATTTATGACAAAATATTTTAAAAAACTAGGTTAGGTATTAACATTGTAATTAAATTGTAATTGTGCAATTTGAGCAATTAGCAAAAGAAATTGGAGGAATAATACTTGAATTAACAGTTTTTAAATTTGTTGTTGGGGTATCGTTATCACCTTTAACTACGTTAATATTCATATTTTTCACTGTTACTTCATTAGAGAAAATATTGGTAGGAATTTCGTGTAAAATCTTCTTTGAAATTTCCACCTTATTACTATAGGATTCAGCAATATATCCCTCCGCAACAGAAGAAGACTTCCAACCTCTGTCTTTTTAAGTCCAAAATAACGACATCCGAAGCATTGGCAAGGAACGTAGTTGACGTTCTTCTAAAAGAATGGCCAGTGTATCTACTGATGTCTTCAAGCTTCAAAAACTTCGCAATTTCTTTAAGTACATTTGAAATAGTGTGCTTTCCAATTACTTGATTAACACATTTACCTCTTTCATAACGATACAATAAACGCTCATCTAGAGCATTCCTTGGTCTCAGCTTAATATATTCCTGTAGAAATCTAACATAAGGAACTGATCCTTCATCGTTGGTTACTACAAAGTTTCTTTTAACTTTATTTTTAGACTCCACTATTTTTACTATAGCCACGTCATTTCTTATTTCTACATCACATCACTTAGCTTCATTCTGTATATTTCGTCTGACCGACATGCCCCAGCCACTCCCATAACGGCTATTACTTTCATTGCTAAGTAACTTTGATCAGGCGCGTTAAGTAAAATCTTTATGATTTCTTCTTTTTTAAAAATTTTTGACTTTTTTGCCTCATAACCATCGTTTTTCCTTTTAATAAAAGCAACTAATTTCTTGAAATCCGAAATATCTTGATTTTTGTTTACGGAAATTGTTAACTTGAGCATGAAATATACAGACCAGAGGGTTGGTGGTGATAAAGACTCGGATTTTTCTTGAAAATACGCCAACATCACATTCTCGTCAATCCGCCCCACATTTTTTGTAGCAAGACATTCAGAAAACGATTTATATGTTTGATGGTACCTCTCTTTAGATTTGTCTGGCAGAAGTGAGACACACGCAAGGTCAGCTGCCTTTTGGATGCCATTTTCATATTCATTTAACATTTTAAAATGGGAATGGATTTATACTAAATTAACAATAATTCAAAATCTGACAAGTGCTGATGACAGACAATGTCAACAATAAATGTGTTGCTATGGATTAATTTTTAACAGGTAAAATTTCAAATGTCTGATATTTCTATTAAAACATGATGTTAATGTTACTAACAAGGGTCTCTTAACAAATACACAATATGCCTTTTCCCCGGGAGGATCGACGGAGGATCCGACTACTGGCTTTCTAAACGAAGTTTATCGTAAACTGGATGAGGGAGAGTGTGTGGCAGGGCCTTCTTTGATCTTTCCAGGGCATTTGATTGTCTAAATTACGATTTTTAAAATATAAACTACATTCTCTGGGCTTTAGGGGCTCTATATATGAGTGGCTGTCGTCTTACTTAACTGATAGAAAAATAGCTGTAAGGGTTTTAAATAGTATTTATAAAGAACACTGTATGGATATTGGAGTTCCGCAGGGTTCCGTACTAGGACCACTTCTGTTTATTATATATGTAAACGATTTATCCAATTATCTCACAGCTGCTACAATAACACAGTATGCAGATGATACTTCGGTGGTGGTGACTGCGCGGAACCCTGAGGAACTAAATAAAAATGTTGAGAAAACATTAACAGAGTTTAGATCTTGGTGTGATTTTAATAACCTTATACTTAACGAAAATAAAACTAAATTTTTGGTGTTTTATAACAAAAAAAAGCCCGATATTCAGGGAATTAGTCTGCGAAATGGGTCTCATCTTAATGTAAGTAATGAAGTCAAATTTTTGGGATTGTTGGTGAATGATGATTTGCGATGGAGTGGCCAAATAGACTGTATTAGTAAAAAATTAATAGGGCATATTTTGTTATTAGTCAGCTAAAGTCAATTTTGGGTTTGGGTTATCTCCTAAATATGTACTATAGCCTGGTGTATTGCCATATCAGCTATAATATTGTCTTGTGGGGTTCAGCAACTGATATACAAAGAATTTTTATAAATCAAAAAAGGGTAATTAGATTGATATTCAATTTGCAATATCGAGAATCTTGCAAGACAACTTTTATTAAAAATAATATTCTTACAGTCCCCTGCTTGTATATCTATAAATTATTAATATATATAAAAAGTAATAACACCAAATTTAAAAAACATAATCATTTGTACAATACTAGAAATAAAGAACAATTTGTTGTTGAAAAACACAGGACAAAAATATTTGAATCTGCACCCTCATACACAGGAGTAAAACTATTTAATCACCTACCACTCCAAATTAAGGAACTTAGTTACTGTGTGTTCAAACAAAAAATTAAAAATTATTTAGCGAGAAAATGTTATTATTCAGTAAGTGAATTTTTGGGTGATAAACAGGTGGATTGGACATAACAGCTCTTTTCATTATGTTAACGTAATATTTTTGTCCGCATAGTTGTGTTCAATTGTTTATCTGAGATATTTGTATTGTTCTTTTCTCTTTGTTATATACCTTTTTTATTGACGACCATATCCAATATTTGTAAATTGGCTTACATGTAATATATATATTTGAATTTGAATTTGAATGATTATTAAATTATGCGATACATAGAACAGTAGCAGAAAAAATATAATACATTACACGATGCGAAAGGCCTTTCAAGTGTTCGGAGGTTTTAAATAGCCTCGGCTTCGCCTCGGCCATTTAAAAATCACCTCACACCAAAAAGTAAACTTTCGCATCTTGTAATGTAAATAACTATATTAATATCGCGCTCGACGCGCTATGTTCACAAGCATTTTTAACAATGTTCCCCAAAATTATATGAAAATGTAAAATATACAATTTGTAGCTTTTAATCTCAACTTTAAAAAGCCGTTTTAAAAATTCAAATCGGACCATTTGCCTAATATTTACGGCACTTGCAAGATAAGGGCCTAACTTTTTTTATGGTGCGATTGAGTAAAAACTATTAATGCGACAATTTTTATCTTTTGGCAGCTCTAAGTATATGTTATTTACTATCATTTCTCAAAAAATCAGCCCTTAATATTGAAAATTAACGGAGATACGATTTTTGAAAAGAGGCCTGTTTTAAGGGTTTTCCGGCTTTTCTCAAACCATTTGTAGGGTTTTAAATTCTCCACAAACGGTCCTTTAGGCGTAAAGTGATATAGCCAGTACTATTTGTTATTTTTAAATAAAGAAACGAAAAAGGCCCTTTTTTAATAATAATTGTTTAAAAAAATTACCTGAAAAAAATTGGTTGGATTTTTGATTTTAGTAATCTACAGGTTATTCCAAAAGTCATGGCTCAGTCAGATTTCTGTTAACATTAATTACAAAAATGACCTTTTATTTTGCTATAATGATTGGAGTAAATATTTTACATTCGTTGTTGTAAAGTTGCTTATAAACGCACTTGTAATATAAATAACTATTAACTTATTTTACACTAAGTACAATAAAATAAGTTTAGTTTGTAAATCAAACGATTAATGTTCAATTAGGAAAATTTTTAAATCACCTACCAAGAATCTTCCCACATCCCTTTAAAAATAAAGCGTTACCTACCTGTTCGAAATATAATATTTCTACCTAACCGTCGAAATTTCTAAAGCAAGACCCGAAAGGCCCAAATTGCGTGATGCCAGGCCCGCAAACTAGCTGCCCTAAAGATAAACCACTTTTAAAATTGAAAGAGTTTCGAGCATAAATATAATTTGATTTTGGCTACTATTGTTACCCTAAAATGATGTGACTGAAGGACCCCGAGGGACATTCCTATTCTTCAATGAAAATGCGGTCCGAAATTTTAAACGTAATTATAGCTAAAATTACTTTTAATCTATATTTCATAACGTTTGACAAAGGTAGTCAAATGATTCCAATAACATCCAAAAATATTCTGTATACTTTATTTGTTTGATCTTACCAAAAACATTAATATTAAATAAGCACCAAGTTCGCGTCCAAAAATCTCGCTCTCTTACAGTACTTAGATCCAAAACTAGACCAAGTTTTGCCCAAAATGTTGTCTCACTTTTATTAGTTTTTCCTGTATGTATTTATGTATCTACATATGATATATATATATATATATATATATATATATATATATATATATATATATATATATATATATATATATATATATATATACAGAGTGTCCCAAAAGTAATGGGACACAGAGCAACAGGGGATTTCTTTATTCCAAAATAATGCAATTTACGTAAACTGGCCTTATCCCAAAGTTGATATTAACTAAAATACAGGATGTTAAACTTTAAATTTCATTTTTGTTTTTTCGTAATAGTTTCTTAACTACATGACATAGCGGTATAAAATTGAGGATTCTTTCAGGCGAGAAATTCAAATTCGTTCATGCTTTTAATGTTGCTAGAAAATGGCGCCAATTACGACCTACCCAACTTGTTTTAGAAGGCATAACTTTTTTTTACACTTAGTATATGGACCTGTTTAATAAAAAATGGTTACTGTAATTCCCTCTACATTAAAAATGTATACTTTATTTAGATCTCTAGGAACAACTGTTTTCGAGATAAACGCTCTTTAAACGCAACTTTCCTATGGAAAATAAGTTTTGGTCAATTGTTTTTTTGCAAAATAGGAGTTTTAACACGCTGATCAAAAGTCTTCACGGACACAAAACCCAAAAACCCTTATAACTCCTAAAATCACCCTCAAAAATCACTGGGGATTTGGGGACCTTTAAGAGTAATTTGAGGGGGTAGAGAAGTTTTCGGGCTTTGTGCCCGTGGAACCCTTGAGATTAGCGTGTTAAGAACTATCACTATGCAAAGTTTAAAAAAATGTCAGAAACTCATTTTCCATAAGAAAATTACGGGATCCTTAAAAGAGCGTTTATCTCGAAAATAGTTGCTCCTAGAGACTTAAATGAAGATACATTTCAAATGCAGCGAAAAGTAGGGTAACTTATTTTTTAATAAACAGGTCAATATACTAAACGTAAAAAACAAGTGGGTAGGTCGTAGCTGGCGCCCTCTAGTAGCAACAACAAAAGCATGATATGAACGAATTTAAATTTATCGCCTCAAACAATCATAAGATCCCCAAATTTGTACCGCGCTATGTCATTTAGTTGAAGAATTATTTACAAAAAAAAACAAAAACAAAGTTAAAAGTTTGAAACTCTGAATCTTAGTTATTATCAACTTTGGGGTAAAGCAAGTTTACGTAAATTGCATTATTTCGGCCTAAGGAAACAGCTGTTGCTCTGTGTTCCATTACTTTTGGGATAGCCTGTATATCTATACTTCAAGTCCAAAATTTCTGTCAATGACGCATCGCTCGCTTTTAGAGTGCCCCGGGTTGTGTGGGGTCAAGGGAATCAATTCCAGTGGCGTGTGCATTTTAGAAAATAAATGATAAAATTTCGTCAAAACATGAAAATATTTTTTACAAGCAAAAGTTATTTTCCCACATTTTCATCAACCCTTTAAATTAGTAACAAGCCTATATTATTTTGGTATTATTCGGATTAATGAAAAATGTAATTTTTTTTGCTTAATTTTGCATACCTCCTATTTTAAGGTCATAGAACACAAATTTAAGTTTTTTGGCAATTTCTCAACGTTTTTCAAAAAAAAATACATTTTTTACTTTAATTTTACCTTTTTCGATTTTATTTTGCTACATAAAAAAAAATTATAAAATTTCAGTCTTAACATAAATTAAAAAAGATGTAAAAACAGAACGATAGACAATCCATGTTACACCGACTTGCCAATTCACCACCGATCTTGCAAATTCAATATTAAATACGTTATTTACACGCATTGCTTCATCAAAAATATCCACTATATAAGTAACACGAAAGCCCTAAGATCATCAGCTCGTAGAATCCAATAACTATTTCGGGTCTTTCGAGTTCCATATTTAGGATTTCCATATCGAGGATATTTTTGATCAAACATTGCGGGCCGAGCAAAGCAAGGTTCGCATACCTTATAAAAATGTCATAAAGAAAACTATTACAACTTGGCAACAGGTCAACATTTTTAGAATTTCGGACGTAAACGTTTTACCTACTTTTTATTGAAAATTAAGGTTTTTTCCGTACTTTTTGAGTGATTTTTTTAATATTAAAATGGTATGAGTTTTTTAAATGTTTTCGTGCAAATGACAGAATTTAAAGGAATATGTCGTAAAATGGAATTAAACAATTCAATTATTATTCTTTTGAAATTCTATAAGAGGCGGCCAAAAAAAAACAGCTTCTGATTCATGTTTAACAATCGGAAAGTAGAGAGTGTGCAAAAAAAATCGCATTTCCAGTATCCGAATAATTACTAATATTGTTTATTTGCCTTTTAAAACTTAGAATACCGTACGCGAAAAAATATCTCTGTAAGTGGTTAGTTCTGGATTTCGTTCCCGAATACCATGGCACAGCCCTACTTCACTAACAAGCCGTGAACAAGGAAATCTGGCAACTATGCCTTCAGATCTAGCGACACACGTTTGCTGTTTGTTTAGTCATATGATTTACGTTGAATGATCTGTTTCTCTGTTGTTTTATTGTTAATAAATCAACTTTTTTGAAAGAAAATATTGTTAAGATAAAGACTAAACCTGTAAAAGGTCTTACTGTGTGAAATTTGTGAGTGACTGGGACAGTTTTTTTTCCCCAGACATTGCGTAAAAACAAGAATATATGAGGTGAAAAGTGCCGGTGTTATAAAGTACTTAAAGTAAATGGCGGCAAATGAACTTGACATTTTGTGGTGGTGCTTTTTAAAAATAATTAAAATTGAAAGTGTGTTTTAATGATTCGTGTTTGGCTTTAATTTTGAAGGTATTTTTTTAGTTATTTTTTAAAAACAGTAACAAATATTAGCATTGGAAATTACCGTAAGTACGTAGGTATACATTTTGGAATTTTGTCGTTTGTTTTGATTTTTGTTATTGCGTTGCATAGGTACTTGGTGCCTGCTTATTAGATACTATTTAGTTACTGTTATTATTATTATTTTCCTCCAAGTCCTTGTTGTGTGCCTGGGTGCAAATCCAATTATAAAACTTCTCTTGATGCAGGAGAACCAGCTGTATCTGTTTTCACCTTTCCAAAGGACGAAAACCTTAAAGCCCATTGGCTTAGGAATATTCCTAGACAGTCATGGTCACCCTCAAAATATTCTGTGGTTTGCGCTAAGCATTTTGTAGAAAGTGACATTATTAGAGAGGATGATTATCGCTTGCCAGATGGGTCATGCAAAAGGTACCTACCAAAACTAGACTAAAGTTAAATGCAGTGCCTAGTATTTTTCCAAATTTACCACATTACTTCTCAAAAACAGTTCCTGTTTCCCGAAAAGTCCTGCTGAAAGCTTGGCATAAACTTGAAAACAATAATGGTCGCCTTACAAACGACACCTATTCTGCACTTTGCCATAGTACCTCTGTTTTACTAGAAATAATTGACTATTCATTTTCAAAATTTGATTTGTCGTATATTTTACCAGGTAAATTTACTACTGAAAAGTTAGAAAAAGATTTGGTAAATACAGACTTCTCGGAGGTTGTAATTACAATGTTAGCTTTGATGATATTTTAAATGCTGAGAAAAAATTAGACTCAAACATATATTTAGAAGCGCTGCTGATGGTAATTTCTCTTTAGCTGAGATTAAAAAACAGGGAGACAGCTGTATCCAGGAAAATGATCTTGATTGGACAATACCTCAAAATAATTACACTGAAAAATTTTTGTTTTTACTTGAAACTGAATACCTAAATGAATATGAAATTGACAAATCGGTACAAATTTATATAGCCGGTTATGCTGCCCACAAAATTGTAAAAAAATATAATAATTGTAACATCTGTGTTTCTTTTCTTGTTGAAAGTAAGGGAAACCTAATTGACGACGAATACTTTGATTGTCTACAACGTGGCGGTTTAAAGGTTCCCACAGAAATTGTTAAAGACGTTCTGTTCCATATGTGCGCGATTTTTGAGAAAATTATTAATGACCCTGATACTGAGAGTGACTTCCTAAAATGGAAAATCAAAAAGCTATCCTGTGTGATCTAACTAATTTAAGCACTAGACAACATGAAGGCTTTAATGATTTATGCTCGCAATGTATTTGTGGTAACGAGAACAAAAATATGTTCATTATGATGTGCTCTATATTTTCAAACATTTTTTTAAATAATTATGTTAAAAAAGAAATAACAAAATGCACAGAAAAATCGGAAAAGGCTGAGTCAAAAAACAAAAAAAAGGAAACTAGACACATTTAATAAATAAATAAACAAAACCAAAACTAAGTACAATTACTAACTAAATGTTAAATTACACTTGTTTCCTTTTACATACAACAGCATCATGTTGTTATGCCTTGACCTATGCACATAAATTAATTTGTTTTAGAGTTTAAATATTATATAAATATATTTATTTTTTCAATTATTATACTGATTTAATTATTTTAATGGAAATATCAAAACTATTTACGCGATCTTTGAATTGAGCCTTAAATGAATTTAAAAATACGCGCCTCGATACCCGGATCACTGCTCATCGCGCTCGAGGGAAACCGATCTGAATCTCTTGCCGGTTGCGGCGTTGCCAAGTGGTTGTTCACGGCTTGTAGTGAAGTAGGGCTGTGACCATGGTAAACATTTTAACCATTATTCGTTCTTTTAACGTTAACTGAATTTTTTTTTGTAGGCGGATAACTAGTTAAAGGTTGGTTAATATTCATTGTTTACTGAATTAAAAGCACTTAACAACACTTAATCTGTATATACAATTATAAACACTAAATAAGATAAACTATAATAAGGGTCCGGTGTAGTTTAGCTCCATTCGATTTGAAAAAAATAAATATTACAGATAAAAAGAACATTTTGTTTAGTAGATTTCCAAAAGAAAAAATCCGAAAAAATGCATTTTTGCAGAGAAAAATGAAATTAAAAGTCGAAAAAATACTATGTTCTTAGGTTAAGTAAAAGGCCAGAATTTGCGACGTTGTCGGATCAAAAAAAATTGTTCGACGGCGCATTTATGATAAAGAAATTTTACAATTTAATGAGGAAAACCTAACGACAACTAACCAAAAACTAACCAAAACTAGGTAATACTTTGAAAGTTGTTGTTGGTTAGTTCTGATTTGTTGTTTCTATAAAAACTTCATTTCTGGTAAATGGGAAAAAAAAACCTTCAATAATAACAAATTATTAGAAAACATCTGGCAACATTGCTTTTTAAGGAGGAAATCCTAAACAAAATGACATCGTATCATCTCTTTTGTAGGTATTCTTTCTCACTTTTTTCGTGTTGGTCAGCCATATTACTTTAGTATATTTTATATGGGAAATAAAGAAATTATTTTATTTTGTGTTAATATGAGTGAAAAATTAATTTTTTCAGGCCCTATGTGTTTTATAATGGTGTAACAAATAACTGAAAAAAAGAATTATATCAAAATATTGCTGTTTAAAAATGGAGCTAAAGTTCACCGAAACCCTATAATAAAATTGGCACAAAACAATATCTATATAGGTACTACTATTACTAGAAATTTACAATATTTTCAAAATACCCTGTATAACAATTAAAATTTAAACTCACAAAATCTGTCCATAATCAATAATAACTAAATAAAATCATCGAACAGCACAAAAACCCTGTCGATACGCTTATTTTCATGTCTGTTCACGTTGTAAACTATGGAATGTGTGTTGCCACTTTTATTGTCTTCTCGATAACAATGATTTCAATACATATTGGCGTGCTATTTTTAAATGCGATCGCTGGCTGGTAACTTATTTTCGCGAATTATGACAACGTGGCGATGAAACTTTTGGCCGGTTCACTGTTATTTAGGCTTAAAAATCATTTACTATATAGTGTTAGATTTTTATTCAGCCGCTTCGTCGGTTGGGTGGCCGGTATTAAATGAGTCACTGACAGAAATTTTGGACTTTAGGTATATGTATCCATATATCTATGTATCTATGTATCTATGTATCTATGTATCTATGTACATATGTAAAGGAATCTTTTAACTTAGTTTTCATCAATTTTAAAAAGTCTTACTAACTTGAAAATTTGTATAGAACTCAAGAGCCGATGACAATACAATTATGTCATAACTTCGTCCTAAAATTAGGATTGGCTCATCAAAAACCCAACGCCGCCGCCGTCAACGTTTTTTACAGAAAAGCAAGTCGCGTCAGCAATAAATTTGCAAAACGCGACCAAATGCATTTTCATTATAAATGTTAATAATAATAATTAGTGTATAAATTCCTTCGTTAATAAATAATATTTTAATCATAAATCTTTAAAATTGTGTTGGTTATTCCTCTTGCTTGTAGAAAAAATATTGTTTCTAACACTTGCGGAAAGTAACTTTTCTGCTCTTGGCTAATGGCAGCCGCGTGCGGAAAAGTATCACTTTCCGCACTTGTTAGATAAAATAACTAGTTGTAGTAAAAAAGCGTGCTAGCAATAAAATAATTGTCATTGCTTTGCTTTGCTTTCACTTTTTTTGGTCTCCGTCGGTGGACGTTCAACCAGCTCTCCTTTCCAGACACACGTTGTTATCAACGTGGCTTTCCCAGGCTTTGTACGTGGAACTTCTGGATAGTCGGGCTCTGTAGCCCCAAAATTCCGAACTTTTCAAAACTTAAATTCTCAAATATTTTCTTATCGATGCAGGCACAAAAATGGACATCCGACCAGATGACTGCTACTGGTATTGCGCATAACCGTTTTCTGTCAGTACTGCCTCTTCCTGCTGAGCGCGCAACCATCTTCCGCCATTAGGAAAATCCCTCGTGCGTGGGGCTCCCAGAAAGAAACAGATATAGGAATCATCGCTCACAGCGCTTGGCCCCAGAAGAAGGACTCCATCTTTTGGCTTGAGTTTCTTCTTGATCCCCGATGGTAAAAGCCGTTGATACAGCTCCTTCAGCCGCCTTCCCGGAAAAAACTATGTAGTTTTTTTATCGCGAGCACTTCACTGATCGGAGGTCAAATAGGAACTGTAATTGTCATTTAATATTTAGCACCTCACGCTTTTTTATTATAACTGAACTATTTTCTACTCTTTAGTTCAGTTTTTCTATAAAAGCGTGTTTCTTTAGTTTTTTTAAACCATAATTTATTTAGCTAACAATAAGAAGAAAACTCAGAAGTTAAATAATTTTTGGGAAAATTTTTTATCTACTTCTGATCTAAATATCGATAAGTGAGTTATCTATTTCCGACTCGTAATCTCCCGGTAGTACCGAAACAAAAAACTAAAAGAAAAATTCAAGTAAGCCGTGAGAAAAAAATGGTCGAAGCCCTTAACGAGTAAAAAATGACATGATGCTCGTGCTTAACAAGAAAAAGGGTCAAACGGGCCTAAGTAGAAACAAATGACAGTCGAAGGTGTGATGAAGAACGTGTGTGCCCGATTCAGCATTGCGAAGCCAGTGAAGTAGGTAGATAGGGGCACTTTATAATACATCAATAAACAAATAGTCGTCGATAAAAACGAAGCATGCAGCAAAATAGGTAAGAGGAACGGTTTTTTTTATTTAAAACTTATACAGATAGAATACCGCACGTTTTAAATGAATAATCTTTGAAGGAGGAGGTAACGTTTTTAAACTTTTTTTTTGCATTTTTTTATATGATTTTCAGAATGGAATTCGGAATTTGCCTAAATGTAATTTTCAGGATTCTTTAAGGTATACCCATGGAATTCGATTTATTTATTATAATTCGTAAAGTATTGCATTTTGGCGAAAAGATTATATAACCTTAATTAAAGGTTTCGTAAAAATACATAATTTATGTCATATAAAAATTTTTGTAGCTTTTATAGTTTTAGAGATATTGACGTATAAAATTTTATTTGGCCTAAACTTTAGGTTAGGAAGAAGATATCGAGATACGGTTATCGCGAGCTTGTTTAGGCATTATTGAGCTACTTTTTTAGAAAAAAATTATACAAATGCATTTAATTTTTTTGAAAAAATTAACCCTTTCTGTCGGAATTTCGAAAAAAGCCCTCTAGCGGTGACATGTGAAACTAACAAAACTCCAAATATAACATTTATAGCCCAAGTAAAGCTCTACTTTTATGGCCTACATGGGTTAAGCTGCAAAAAAAGCGCAGGGCGTTCTTCTAGACACAGTCAGATAAATGACATTATCAAGAGAGCTCTCATTTCAGCTGAAAATCCTTCTGTGTTAGAGCCTCTTGGAGTTTGCAGAAGCGATGGAAAACGGATAGATGGAATGACCTTAATTCCCTGGAAATATGGAAAACAATTACTTTGGACGCACTCAGCCATACACTTGCAAAATCCTATCTGGACAAAACTTCAATTTTGTAGGTGCGGCTGCTCGTATTGCCGAGGAAAAAAAATCTAAAATATAAAGAGCTTGAAGAACGCTTTTTTCTTCATTCCTTTTTCTGTTGAAACTTTTGGTCCTTTGGGTGATGAGGCTAAGGGTTTTATTAATGAAATTTGCAAAAAATACATTGCAAAAAACTCGAAGTTTCATTATCCCAAAGAATTGGTTTAGCTGTGCAACGGGGTAATGCAGCATCAGTACTAGGTACAATCCAGGGAGACCTAGGACTTAATGAAGTTTATAATTTTTAAATATAGATTTAGTTCATTAATTTAATTTTAGAATATTCTTATTTGTATTTATAACTTAATAAACAGCAATCATAATTTGATCGAAAAATAAAAAAAAAAAAGTAAAGCTCTTGTGAACTAGCCTAAGCTTCTTAAAATCGGCTGAGCCGTTTTGAAGATACAAAGTGTTTTTTACGGAAACCTTTAAATACACCCGCCCCCCACTTTATTTTTAGAGATACAGCAAAAATTGTCAATCAAAAAAGGTTCAAAAATTATCCTCAACTTTAAAAATCAGATAATTTTTTTGTTAGGTTAATATAGCAAAATTCACAGAAACTTCTTTTTTTTATATTCAAAATTGCAGTTACGCCCCTTAGCCGCTATTTCAGAAACTTGAAAATAATTTCCAGCTATTTCTCTTGATTGATTGATTGATTGATAAAGTAAATACCAAGTTGAGGTTTTGTCCGCCTCGACACTGCAGCCTACAGGGTTTTTGTATCTCTTTGTATTTGTTTGTTAAAAGGTTTAACCTTAGACGGGTGTAGTACCCCTTTTTACGTTTTTTTCTGGTTCCAGCCTCCTGGTGGAGTGTCCACCATGAGGTTTTGATTTGCTCCAGTTTTAAGTGGGGGCACTATATATGATTGGAGGTGTCTCTTCCTCTTGTCACAAGTTCAAATGGGCTTTCATAAGCCCCAAATGTGCATATGTTTTCTTTGGGTGCAGTGTCCCAAATTTAAACCTGTCACTATTCTAATCTGATTCCTATTTAGTTTTTGTAGTTCATTTTAACTTTGATGGGAAGTCCAACATTGTTTTCTGTGATTTTTCCGAATGGGTTATATTTTGATGTTGTGTTTGAACCCCCGAGTCATGTACCAAACCAGGGTTTTGGTATTCCCGCATTTCTCTTTATCATCTTTTCTAAAAAATGTTTTCCCCTGTATGATAACATTTTCGAATATAGCCTCCTTTTTTATTTGGGCACCGAATAAATTAGAGGTAATGGGGAAGTTTTTTTAAATTTTTAAAAAATTTTATTCTTGTGCTTCCAAAAAAATTTGAAAAGGCCTTTTTTACGTTACCTCTTAAAAGCAAGCACTTAAAAAAAATTAATTTTTGGGCGAAAGCAACAAAAATTTTTTAAAACCAGGGTTAATAAGGAAAACGATAAAATTCCAAGGGGCTGTGGTTGGTTAAAAAAGGGTTTTTAGAGTTTGTAAAATAAAATTTTTTTTAAATATTTTTAAAAAGGTACTACTTATTTTATATCATTTTTATTTTTCTTTACTTACTGATTTGTTTGTTTTCCTTGGCCTCCCTTTGGTTTTTTTAAATGTTTTTTATTAGTATGATTTATTAAAAAATACACTATTTTTATTTACTTTTTTAAAAAAGTTAAAAAAACTAAAAATAATAAAATTTGTTGACCTTTCCTCTTTTTTTTGATATATTTTTCCGATATAAAAAAATTTTAAATTTCACTATTTTTTTTTCCTGGCTGCTGATATGGCGGATTAGATAAAAAGGGGGAAATAAAAGAACGAACGTTTTTTTT
>JAHBCN010001385.1:0-120067 GCA_019359885.1 Listronotus oregonensis
AAAAGAAGGGCAAGATAGTGAAATGAGTTTAATCTAATCCTAAATTCTGGTTGTACATTAAAAAGTGAAAATTTTTATAACTGCTTTTTAGGCATATACTTTTCACTAATAACAAACATTCATGAGACAGAATAACAGTGGTTAAAAATGTTTAGTAACCTTTGGTACCGGAGTATCCATTGTAACAGTATCCGTTAAATATTATGTGTGTACAGTATGTCGAGCTTAAAAAGTTGATAATGCAAGATTAAGAAACCAAAAATCTAATTTATTTTTAAACAAATGGTATTGTCTGTAAAGTTGCCTCCTCTCCGATTTTGATCAAATTTGGTATACAGGGTTTTTTGGGGCGCTGAT
Organism: Listronotus oregonensis; assembly: GCA_019359885.1. NCBI lineage: Eukaryota > Metazoa > Arthropoda > Insecta > Coleoptera > Curculionidae > Listronotus > Listronotus oregonensis. The sequence continues at coordinate 358 of JAHBCN010001385.1, forward strand.
TACAAATCTGAAATAATATTTTATTGGCAACGTTTGTTTCGAGATTTTATCATCAAAGTTGAAAATTAAACTAACCTCATTTTCACTATATTCTCCCTTCTTTTTGTACATAATTCTTGATTTTTACACTAAAATGGCACACGATATTTTATAAACACCTTTTAAAACCTTGTATTTTTATTTATTTTACATCTTTTTTCCATTAAATTGCGAACTTTTAAGTTCAAAGGCAGCAGCCATATTTGCTTAAAAAATAAAAGTGTAAAAAAGGTGTAAAATAAACATAAAAAAAAGTTTTTAAATATTGTGTACCAATTTAGTGTAAAAATCAAGAATTTTGTGCAAAAAGAAGGAGGAATAGTGTAAATAAGGTTAGTTTAATTTTCAATTTTGATGATGAATATCTCGAAAACGAAACATTGCCGAATTTTTTTTTAGATTTGTAATCAGCGCCCCAAAAAACCGTACCAAAATTGTACAATCTTTCATTCAATTAGAGGGACCTGTATATATTAAAATTTGCCTGGTCTGCCCAGTAATCAATAATTTTGATCCTTTAAAAGAGTGTACTAAATTATTAAATAAAATAAAAGTACCTAAATGTAAACCTTATTTCTTTTTAATAATCCACAGAAATACACAAACATTGGGGAAATCCTCTAAAAGATAGTTAAGATTGCCTTACTTTTCTCACTAATATTTCCTATGAAATTTTCGTTTTCTATTATTCATAATTGATATATTATTATTTATTCGGTTACCTAACGTTACGTCTTATAAGAAGCACCTAATTTAAATATAAAAAATACTTTCCTAAAGTTAAAAAGACGGGTATGTTACCCTTGGATTTGCAAGACAAAACCATACAACCTCTAGTCATTTTGTTACGATATTATAAGTAACAAACAATAAACACAAAATTATAGTCACAATTTAATAAACACTAATCACTAAAATAAGGTTTTGATCAATCCAAAAAACGGTACTCCGGCTCTCATAAAATTATAATGTGTTGGCTAACTTCACACTGATTTATTTATCAGTGTGTAAGTAGGCAACACATTAAATTATTTCGTGGAATTTTGTTATTGCGCAGAATCGGCGGGGCCAACTCTGACAGTTATTTTTATACTGGGCTGGACATTTTTTGATCGAATGGGCCATAGCATTGGGCTTCCATACACCTTTAAACTTCCTTGGTGCAAGTACTAAGACCTGGGCGCACCAGCATTAATTTGGTGAAGCCTGAAAAAGTGACTATCTACAAGAACTAATAAACGTCTATTAAAAAGAAAACTGGAGTACCAGGAGCAAAGCATGTTTGGAAGACCGTAGAAATAAAGTTTAATAAGAAGCGCATCAGGCTAGACCTGAACAAAAGTTTAGAATATGTTTAGATCTGGGATTTACCAAGAAACACAAGGAACTTGTTCCAGTTGTGTGAGAAAAACGAAAGAAGATCTGCTGTGGTTCTATTGTGACAAAATCCGTACTGTCTGTCATATATAACTTTGCGTTTTTTTAAATACTTTCAGGTTTGGGAATTAAAAATGTAGTAGAATGATAAAGACCAAAAAAATATTTTCGAACACACTGTTTCAAAAGTTTTTATTAAGAACTTCTCTTTATTTTATTAGACGCCTTTCCGAGAAAAATCCTTAAATTCCTATTGTTTATGCATTGTCTTGTCCGATGCCCCTTGGACGTATTATAATAATGAGCCGACCTTAGTTAATTAGTTTTCTGCTTAAAAAAGACCTCACCGAATTGGCTCGGGTGGAAACTATCTATAATTTAAAATTATTAACATGTATGTAGACTTTAAATCCTCTTTGTAATAATATCGTTTTAATATCTTAATAACTAAATTTTATTAAATATCGGGTTGTTTGTGGTGTTGGTGTTGTAGTCTGATGACGAAAGGTCTGTCAGACGACGTAGGTAGTTATAAAAAAAGTTCGAATTTCAGAACAATAATGAAAGTAATGAAGTACCCATAGGTGACTCGACCAAAACATGTATATATGACAGTAGGGAGAGATGATTCGTTTGACGCCCTCCACCTCCGGAGGAGCTTTATATCTCGAAATCTTGACGTCATACATTAATTAGGAATCTTGGGCGAGGTTTATTTTAGGTACTGCGCATGCGCAAAAAATAGCGGCGATCAAATGTAAATGTCAAATGTCAAACGTCATACGTCAAAACCATGTGACTTAGAAAGTTAGGTTACTTTATGAATATATTTTATGGTCTTACGTAAGCGTTGAAAAAATGGCGGCCATCAAATTTTAAACGTCATACTTGCAAAGATGACGGGGGGCGCTGAAATTTCAATATATTAATAATAAAACACATTGTATATATTAAATTAATTTATTTAAACACATTGTACTTTTGACTTTTAGCAATTTTATACATAAAATTTAGTTAGTAATACCCCCTACAATTTACGGCTATAAAAACAATTAAACTATTATAATGATCATCTGCAGGCCGGGTTAGGGGGGAAGAGCCTTATTATATTTATCTCGCAATTTTTGAATATTAAATAATAAAATACATTGTATATATTAAATTAATTTATTTAAACCACATATACAGGGTAAATCAAAAATAGACTACAAATTTGCTACTAACATTACATAAAATTACAATACTATATTCTATTAACTATACTTAACCTAAATTACAAAGATGTATCTATAAAACCAAACCTATGAAATAGGATATTTAATTACAAACTCAACAGATATTTTAGTATGTGATTTTAGTTTATCCCCTAAAAACAATTTTATCATCAAATTTTAACCCTTTCTGCAGTAAATCGCTTGGTACTTTATATTCTTTTGTTAAAAAATTTTTTATAGGCGAGTCAATTTTCCCCCAAACTTAATAGGAAACATATAATAGTCAAATTTTAAACCATTTAAAAAAAAGAAAACCTTGATAACCCTTTTTGCAAGTCAACATTATATTCATGTAACCATAAAAACCTTTTTTGGGGAAAATTTTTCAAATCTTTTTTTTTTTTTTAAGTTTTTTTTTCTAGATGATGGGGGTGTGTTAAATTACGCCCCCTTTGTCGAGAGTCATCGTGCTAATGATACTAGGTTACTATGTCTAATAGTTTATGCAATGATACCAGCTTCTCTTAACTCTTCAAGAAAAACTTATAATCTCGTTTTCATGAGAGTTATTCCAACCCCACTTGCCATTAACAAATTTAGTCTATCCACAAGCTCATTTGGATCACCCCCGTAAAAGTAGTAATTTTTTTTTTTGGGGAAAAAGTTTTGTAATCAGGTAAAAAACCAGACTGACTATCGATTGGTAAGCCATAACCCTGGGCTGTTGTGCACGTGTTTCGTAATTGCTTGCCCCTTTTTTGCTTTCTTGCTTTTCCCTTTTTATACGTTCAAGTAATGGTTTAATTGTTAGCATATATTTGATACCTCTGTTCCCTACATGTTGTTCCTTTTCATTAAAATTTCTCTTGAAAAATTTGTTAGAAAAAAAATTTTGCAAGGTTCGCTCTCCCGTGGGGCAATTTTTTTTTAATGGATTGGTCTTAAAAAAAGTTCATAAAATGGGGGGTTCCCCGAAATTTTTTTTTCCTTTAATATAAATATCCGGTCCGTTAAATTCAAGCCGAGAATCACCAAAAGTTAGATGATCGGTCAAACTGTTTTAAATATTTGCGATCGTACTCTTTTTTTCCCTATCAGTTATAAATTTTTAATTTTTCTTTTTGGCAGCGGATCATACTGATCTAGATATTCCCTAAATGATTCTTCCGCAATACTATCCATTTAAAAAAGTTTATATTGAGGATCGACTCTAAACTCGTCGTCAAAGTAACTGTCTTCAGGGTTATGTTCATACATAGTTCTGTTTAAATCAGTTTCCCCCCTTTCGTTCATATCCTGAGCCACTGGTGAACTATCTTCTCGTGTCTCGACATTAATTGAATTATCGTTATATTTTCCCCTCTTCTTGAGCAGCTAGCTCGTCATGTTTTTGAACAGGGCCAGTAAAATTAAGGGGGAAACGGGTTTTTTTATTATTGTCGGAGACAAATTTTTTCTTTTTTGCCGTCTTTTTACAGACTTGGGTGTAAATGGGTAGATTGTTTACCATACTGCATCGACTCGGATATTAGCTTTGCCAAAGGTCTATACGTATTCTCCAATGTAACAGCATTTTCATAACGGCCAGTTTTAAAAAAAAACATATAGACTTTTTACATTGCGCGAATGTTCGTCAAGGGGGTTGAAGAATTTTTGGGGTCTCTTAAAAATTCGCCTTTTTTGGTCGCTGATCACTGGAGTTCTGATATTCTTTAAATTGCACCTCCCTCGCCCAATTCCCCCCGCCCAAATGCTTTTTTGGGAATACGTATAGACCTTTGGCAAAGCTTTTGGGATTTTCCCATGCAGTAGGGAAAAATTTTCCCCCCAAGTCTGAAAAAACGGCAAAAAAACTTGTCTCCGACAGTAAAAAAACCAGGGCCCCAAACTGGCCCTTTTCCCTTTTAACCCCAAAAAGGGAAAATAAAAAAAATTTGGGGCCCAAAAACACCAGGGGCCCTATAAGATGGGGGGAACATTTTCAAACAATAAAAAATTAAAAACGAGAAAGTTTGATGCCCCAAAAATTTCAAAGGGGTTTCAAAATTTTTTTAAAAATTTAGACCCCTTTCCCCCAAAAAAATTTAAAGGATTTAAAAAGTTTCGGAAAACGAGTACATCCACATAAAAAAAATGTTTTAAAACCAAACCATCATCTAACGGTGTTTTGGGGGTTAATTTAACGGAGGGGTTTTTACGGGGAAAAAATTTCTTAATTTTTTTATTTAAGACCAACCCCCTTAAAAAAAATTGGGACAACAATTTAAAAATTTTTTGCTAAAAAAAAGCTAGCAAAAAATTTTAATGGGAAAAAATTTAAAAGAAATAAAAATTGCAAAACCCCCAAAAACCCCTTACTTGAAGGGGTAAAAAAAAATGCGAAAAGTTCACTAAAACCCAAACCCAAATGTGTCTGGTTTCTTCCCCGATTCAAAATTTCCCCAAAATAAAATTGACTACGTTTACGGGGTGACCCAAAACTTTTGGAAAAATAAAATTTTTAAAAGGGAAAAGGTGGGGTGGTAAAAAATCTCATAAAAAAGTTTAAATATTCTTGAAGATTTAAAAAATCATTGAATAAACTTTAAAAAATTTTTGTTAAAATTCCCTTTTCCCTTTTTTCGAAAAGCTTAAAAAAAATGGAAAGATAACCCCAAAAAGGTTTTATGTTTTTTACCCATCAAGGTACTTTTTATAAATTTTTTAAATTTACAAAATGTTTCCTATTAAGCGGGTTTTAAATTAATATGTTAAAATTACCCCGCCTAAAAAAAATTTTTTTAACAAAAAAAAAAATAAAATTTCTAAAAAATTTTTTGAAAAACGTTTTTGGGAAAAAAACCCTTTTCTGTTGAGTTTTTTAAAAACCCCTTTCTAATAGATAATTTTTTTAGTTAATAATTAGTAGAATTAATTTAAAATTTTTGTTTTGTTATGCAAAAAAGTAATCTATTTTAATTTTCCCATATGTGGTTTAAATAAATTAATTTAATTATACAATGTGTTTTTTTTTTAATATTCAAAAAATTTTGAGATAAATAAATAAAGGTTTCACCCCCCCCCCCCAGGCCTCAAAAAATTTTTTATAATTTTTAATTGTTTTTTATAATTTAATTTTTAACTAAATTTATGTATAAAATTTAAAAACAAAAATTTTTTTAAAAATTTTTTTTAAAATAAATTTTTTTTTTTTAAAATTGAAAAATTTTTATTTTTAATATATTTTAAAAATTTAATTTTTTAAGTTTTCCTTTAAAAATTTTCCAATATCCAATTAACCAAGTAATGGTTTTTCTTGACTTTTTATTTTAATTTATAAATATTTTTTAGCGCATGGGTTTTTAAAAAAACCTCCCGCCCAAAAAAGGGGGTCAAATTTCGAAATAAAGCCCCCCAGGGGGGGGGAAAAAAATCATCTTTCCCTTTTTTACAAAAAAAAAAGTACACGTAGTGTACGTCAGAAGTTTAACCATCTTCTAGAACTTGAAAATACAATATTATTGTAAAAGAATCACATATGTAAAAATTAACCCTCAAAACACTGATCCTTGGTATTTGCTAGACTTTATGTTTATATGTATTTATTTTGCCTATTTAAAGTCTTTTAGTCTAAAAACCTTTAAACTATTATGTATTTTCTGATGTTTTTTAAGATTTGTTTGAAAACAACTGTTTTATTTCTATAAATTTATGTTCACTTATAGTTTTTACTTATTTAAGTCAATTTAATTTATTTTTGCAGAATCTACTTTAGTTGTCTCTATAATATTATTATAAAATTAAAAATTAAGTTGATATGCATTTTTAGAATTCTTTTTAATCCTTTAAAGCTCAAAAAGAAATTTTGTCTTGCAGAATACGCTAGACCATTTATGTGTGTAATGGGGTACCAGACAAGATATTGAAAAAAAATCGAATTAAGGTTGATTTTAAGGGGTTAGAACCAGGTTATCCAACGAGGGGACTGAATAGGATCATATATGCTTAATAAAATAATATAAATTAAAACAAAAAAGATACACCGTAAAAGTAAATGTTTCTTAAGGAAACACCTTACTTGTTGGTTTGTTTTTGGGAAAAAAAAAATTTTTTAAAATTTTTTTTTTTTTTTTTTTTTTTTTTTTTGATACGTTTCAATGAAAATGATTTTGGATTTACCTTAAGTAACAATAAAATTAATTTAATCGTGTCTTTTACTTTTTCAGTGTATATTACAAGTAGTAGGAAACCCTAGACTTTGAAAAAACTTTGACTTATTAGGTTTTGGCATTTTAAGTATTTATTTTTGGCTTTTTCTATTTTAACATTTTAACTGCAAATTTTTTATTTAAACCTAGTTAATTCTGTTGTTACTAAAATAAATACAAATTCCTTTTTAATAAAAAGAACTAAAAATAAGGTGTGTTAGGAATATGTTAATTTGTATATTGAATTTTTTTGCTTTAATTCAAAAAATGTTCTTAATTCAATTCATGTTTTACATAAACGTCACAAATACGGCTATTTTCAGTAATCAATGAATGTTCAGAATTGCCGGTATTCTAGCAAAGAAAATGAATATGGCGTTGTTCATACACGGACAAAATATCCCCAAAAAACAAATGTATTCGTGGGAATTATTGGACACCTTATCATTGGACCCTATTTATGGACTATAACCTGACAGCAGAAACCTATTTGGACTTATTTCTAAATCAAATTGGACCCGCCTTGGAAGAAGTTGTTCGGGAAGATCAAATGAACTGGTACCAAATGGATGGTTGCCCCGCCTATAATGCCCGTATGGTTAGAGAGTACCTGGAAAATGCTTTTAACGGCAATATTATTGGTCACGGTACCGGATATTTTGGCCAGCCGTGCTTTTCATGATTTTGGGGTCACTTAAAAAGTGTCATTCATAAAAGTGTAAAATTTTGAGAATCTTAACCAGCTACAAAAGGCTATTTCGTTAGAATGTAATAAAATTTCGCAAAATCAACTTAGCAACGTTAGAAATGAATTTTATGATCGGTGGGATATTGTTTAGCTGTTAATGGAGGGGTTGTTTAATCATTTGATTAATTAATGTTTTAATGTAATTCTCTGTTATTTTTTAAAAAATTATTGTATTTTATTTCATTTTATTTTTCCACACCTAGTAAAATATTAAGAGTTGAGTTTTTTCTTTTTCGGATCTATTTTCGATCTTCTGGGTTAAACATTTACAATTATTTATTGCGATGGCTTTGGACTCGAATTTACTAACAATACGTTTAATGGTTGAAATGGACCGGATAGGCTTGATGGCAAAATAAATTGAAAATATTTTAGATACTACTATTAGTTTAATTAAATTTTAGTATGATAAAATTATTTTTTTAATGATCGATTGTAATAATTGTTATAGGTAAACCAATTGTTACATTAAATAAAAGGTTTAAAAAAAATGTTAACGTGTCTTTTACTTTATTGTAATGGTTGGAGATTGATAAAACAAAAAAACTTCTTTGTAATCGGCTTGCAATTTACGTTTACAATGGTTTTACCCAAACCGAAAATTTGGTAATGTTGCAATTACATTTAATTGAATAATTCAAGATTCGCTTTTTAAAATTTTTTGAAACTTGGCAGGAGGGTTTGCTAGATTGGTCTCTTCAAAAAGTTATCTGACATTTTTTCTGTAAAATGTACAGGGGAGCAAATAATTAACCTCCTTAAAATTTACATGGGATTTTCTATGTTCCGCTCGACGACGCACCACCCGGTATATTGAAAATAATACAGAATATACCTACAACATCCTACTCGTGCGAGAAAACTAAAAAAACCTTTATATTTCTGCACCTTTGTTTGTTTTTATCCACTTTATTTTATCTTAAATAATTTAACGGCGCCAAAATGCTGTAACCGAAAAGAAAACCCCAAAACGTAAAGATTAAAGTCTATTATCGCGTTTCCTCGAAAAAATTTTAATTAGTTTATAGGATTACAGCATATTAATCCTTACATTTTGCGGAACCTGAGCACTCTAAAGGCTAAAAACTACACTCAAAACTAAGGTACACGCACACCAAGCGTTTTGCCACCGTTAGTGGGGACCATACTATTCGACGGTTGTATCCTCTCGCATCATTCATCGTTCGACTACGTTCGAATGCTAATCGAGCTCAATCGTCCTCGCTTCTTGCTGCACTTCGCGCTAAAGGCGAAAAGGATAAGGGGATAAGGATAATAAAATTTTCGCTCCTCGCCAAAGGACTAATTATCCTTTTTTTAAAAGGAATGTTCACGCGACGACAATACCGCAGACTTTTCTGTCGTTCAGAGGTGTTCATTAGTATAGTTTAAAAAATTATAAACTAATATTTTTTTTGGTGCAGGACGGCCGGTTAGTGTGTACACTAATTTGGATACATGGTGTGTGGTAGGTTAGTGTGTTTAGTGCTTTGGCCAGTGTTCGATTTAGGATGTGCCTTGGTGTGAGTGATGCTCTCCACGGCATTGCTCAGTCATAACGCTCTGTATGCACCCGACTTATGTGTAAGTAAGTAATAATGTTTATTTGATTTTTTTCTGTTTTTATTTTTCTATTAGATTTTTAGCATATATTTATTCTGTTTTCAGTTTTTAATTTTTTTTATTATTTTTTAAATAATTTTTATAAAAAATATTTGGGAAAATTTAGGCAATATCACCCTTTAACAAAACAGTAAGCATTGCACAAGGCATTTTTTTGAAAATTATACTTTAATAAATTAAGTTTAATTATTTTAAAGTAATTTAAAAAATATTTTTGTTGTCCCATGTTAACGCTACGGGGTTTTTGATAATTGCAGTAATAATTAAATTATTTCAAGTTAACTGAAAAAATTGCGAAAATTCCATATTTTGGAAATAATTAGGCAATGGATCTGAGTTATATAATTTATTATTTTTTTGTGTAATAATTATAGAAATAGAACGATTTAAATTAAAAAAAAATGTTTTTATATAATTAAATTAAATAATTTTTAAGCCGATTTTATTAAAAATACAGATATAACGATCTCTTAAAATTTATTAGTTTTCATACCACCAAATTGCTAAAAAAAAATTTAAAAATATTTTAAGAATTTTATAAACGATTAAGTTTATAATTGATCTTTCATTATAGTTAAATATATTTATATATATATATATATATATATATATATATATATATATATATATATATATATATATATATATATATATATATATATATATATATAATATAAATAATTATATGAACAAGAATTAAAAATCTATTTTAGTAAAAAAAAAATTCTTAAGTTTTTAACCATATAATATTTTTTCTTGGGCAAAGTAATAAAAAAAGTCAATACAAACTTTTATTTTTTTTATTTGGATGTTTTAGGACTTATTTAAAAAATATTTTACACATTCTATTACATTTTTCCAATTATGGTAAACCATTCAATACAAAACATTTTTATAAAGTCCTAGAGATTCGTTTTACCCCTTTTAAAGATTTTCCCAGTATTATGTGAACTGCGGTAATAGTTCTCCAAGATTCTATTTTTATTCATAAGTAAGCTTTAGCTTTTTTTACTAATACACATAATAAATCTACAAATTTTTTAAGCAAAATTAATATAATTTTTTGAAATTTGTGATATTTGCAAAAATGAAATTTTCCTTAGATTTATCAAGACACAATGTGCTTACAGCTCCTGCTAGTTTAACATTCTCTTTTCTTACCAGAAAAAAGGGTATTGTGCTAAATTCGTTAAAAATTGTTTTTCACAAAGCTTAAATATCTCACCTTCGTAGACGTGTAGTTTTCTTTTGAATAACCCAAACACAATGAGCTTAGAGCACATGATAGTGTGAGCTTTCCTTATTTTACCAATGAAAACAGTGATGCTCTATAATTGTTGACTTTTTTATGACGAACGGACATAAATAAATTTTAATAAGGTTTAGGTTTTAGGAACCCTAGAAAAAGGGTCGCATCGGCCATCTCAGCCTGAGGGATCAGAAATGGCTCATAAATTTCGCCCATCACGGCCCAAGAATATGTTTTATAAATTTCGAGATAAATTTATTAAAATAAGTTTTATATCCAAATGCCTATTTTAAAATAATATAAGCAAGGATACATTTTTGACGCAATAAAAAAAAAGTAAATATTATTTTAAACTTTTATTTAGGGGGAGGAAGTAAAGTTTATTCGGTCAAAAAAAATAATTTTTTATAAGATATTATTGTTATAGATTTAGTTTGAAAATTAGTATATTATAGTACAACATTTGAAGAATATTTGTAAAAATTTTGGTACAAAAATATAAAGAAATTTAATTATTATTTAGTTTCCGGCATCTTGTTTCGTACACCAAAAAGTAAGGTAGGTTCCTGTCTCTGATGGTTCATAAAATATGGTAAAATGATTTAAAACTAATTTTATAACTAAATATCAAAATATTTCAACGGAAAAGTTTACTGTTCATACTTTTAGTGATTTATCACGTTTGAAATATAATTGGGAAAAATAAAAAGCCGCTTTAACTAACCAGAACTAACCATGACCGACCAGAACTAAGGGCTTTTGAATTTGTCTAGGTTATCCCTATGTAAAAGTAATTAACAAAATTTTTATAATTTTCGATTTGGTATTTATTTGATTGGTTATTTGGGTCGTCACAATGGTTCATGTACCAAACGAGAAGCATAAAATGGATTAAATAATTCAGTGTACGAAACGAGAATATTTCAGGTAAATTTCTGAAGTGTGTGCGCGAGTGTACGAAACAAGAAAACACCTAATATTTTTCTTTATGAATCTGAGTTGGATTACGCTCTAAAAACAACCTAATAATTTTATTGAGTGTATATTATTATTTAACCTATATTCAAAATATATACATATAAATATTGCATTACTTCCAAACGTGTAAACGACCCCATTTGCTATCAATTTACTTATCAGAAATTTGTTTATAGTCAATTTGCACATCAACATTATTTGCAAACACTTAATCACGAACACTTGCCCGCAAACATAAAAGATAGTTTATTTGCTTTACGGATCGTATAGTACTCCTATAAAATGCTTTACAATGTAATTTAAATTGATCAAATATAATTTAATCAGTGCATTTTAGTAAGTTATGAATAACAATAGAAATAAAAATTATAATAAAAACACTATTTTAAATATTTTTATTTATAATTTTTCAATTATACAGGGTATCCCAGAATATGTGGGCAATCTCTCGAAATCTAATTAAAAACCTAAAAATATTATGATAAGTTTCCATAAATTTTTTTTCTATGACCCTCCCCTACGGAGATACAGGTACATAATGGACGACCCTGGAAATCGTTTTTGTTTAAATAACTTTTAAAAGACTAGGCGTAATTTAATATTTTTTTAATATGATGGTTACTAAATGAGTCCATCAAATCATATTTGGCTTATTTAGTTTGCCAGGGACGGACTAGCTCTGACACAATAATAGCAATTTTTTAACACCCCGTATGATAAAGGCTTAACAATATTATTTTTGGACAGCTTTAACGTTAAACTAAGAAAAAGGTATTCCTGATTGACCTCGATTAAATCAGCTGTTTACGAGAAATAAAATATTATGGTTGGTAATTTTTTTACATTATACAGGGTGTTTTATAATTGTGCGTCAGTATTTTAGGAGGCAATTTTTGGATCCATTTAAGAAAAAAACTTTATATGAACGTATGTCCTAAACGTCTTAACTTTTAAGATACAGAGTGGTAAAATTTTCAAAAATAAATCATGTATTATTAATATCTGTAATACCACTTATTGAAATTTGGCATACATGTTCTATGCATCAAAAAGCATTTTTTAGTGTACTAATTGTTTATAACTTTTGCAATTTTCATCGGCCCCTTTTGAGAGTCATCCTTAAACTTTTTACATAAAATTCCCAATTGAATGACACTTTGATCGTAATTTTCGGAGAATATACAAAAATTTTATCCAAAAAGGTACAGGTTGACCAGACTACTAAAAGTGTATTTTCAGTGTTATTGACATTCAAAGGCAAACTTTTATGCAGGTAAAGTGCAGTCTTAATTTTTGGTTTTTTCCTATTTGTATTTAATTCTGTTTACAGAAAAAATTACCATATTATGGTAAATTAAATAAAATTTTCATTAACAAATAAAAGAGTGGTAGCCTTGGTTCTTATCTTTTAATGTAATTAACATTATTACTAAACATTTTTCCTTATTCTAAACATTTTTGTAAGTTTAACTTGCATTTAAAATTTTGCAATTTTTTCGAAAATAAATAGTTAAAACAATTGTGGAAGAAAATCACTATGCCTAAAGTATGATTTTTGAAAAAAAAGAAAGAATTTTTTTTCCAAAAATATTAAGTTTTTGTATGTATTAAATAATTACCTAAAACCTATAAGTTCAACATTTTAAGACTTAATTTAACACCGTTTTTAGGAAAGATGAAAAATGTAATATAATATACATTATTAGACCAGTAAATAAAGGGACAAAGCTGTAAACAAATCTGTACAGTTGTTGTGGCGCAATTCTTAGTTCTTCGGAGATGCTTTCGAGCGAAAAAAAAGTTTATTAACTTTAACAAGTATAAAAGGGCTGAAAATGGCCCCTTAAGTCTCAAAAAATGGGTTTCCCACTAATATCTGCCAAAATATGTAAATAAAAGAATTTTTTTAAGACAAAAAATAAAGATCGCCTTGTAATCTACAAAAATGGCCAATATATTTTTTTTTCGAAAAATCGGTAGTTTTCGAGATAACGGGACCCAAAAGTCCCCTTATTTCAGCTGCTGCTTTACCGCTAGAATGCCGCTATTTTCATGAATTCACTTATAAGCGGGCGGACGAATTGTTCCATTACTCGAGCAATAATGTACATTTTTTAATCATTCAAAGTTCATTTGAATGGGAAAACCCGTATCTATCATTGCATATGAGTTTGGGTCCCTTCTGATCTTTTTAGAATATTAAAAAAAGCGGTCAAAGTTTTTTTTTCACAATATTTTGAGAGTATCTCATTAATTTATAGATATTTTTTGAAAAATTGCTTTGTTATTAACATTTCTTTTTAAAAATGAGACCTTAGCAAGTGTTCAATGATCCCAGAAAATTTCCTTTACCAACATTTTTGCGTTTTGATAAAAAATTGTTTTGCCCATCTGCATTTTTTAACCGTTTCCGGAGTTATAGAAAATCTAGAATAAACGCGAATCAAAAACTCAGCATCTATTGAAATGCGTTTCATCATTTAAAAACTTAGAGTGTCTAGCTTCTAAATGTACTTTTTTTCTTTTTAGTAAAGTCCCCTAATTTTTTAAAAATCAGGGAAATTCATCACCCCAGTGACTCGCGGTAAGAAACTACCACATCTATCCAGTGTGGAATGTTATGGATTTTTCGACGGCCGTTTTTGCGAAAAATATTGGTGTTGCGAAAACAATGGTAAAAACCATTTTTCTAGATTTCGAGGTGATCTTCATTTTTTGTTTTAACAAAAATTCTCTATTTCTCATATTTTGGCAGATATTCGCGGGAAACTCATTTTTGGGACTTTGGTGAGTCATTTTTAGCGGGTTCCCACGCAGGAATCGTGATAAACTTTTTCTCGCTAGAAAGCGTCCGCAAAGACCTAAGAATTACGCCACAAATGAAAACTGTACATATTTATTTACAGCTTTGGGTACTTTCAGGTCTTCAGTTACTGGACTATATATCCATACAAAAAATTGGGATTTTTTTTTAATTTTAGACTTTTCCCAATGATAGAAACTGAGTGGGTTTTAAAAGGTTAGACTGGTAGTTTTAAGGTTGTTTTAGGTTTTTATAGGGAAAAAGATCGATCATCTAATCAATTCTTTTAGATACCTCTCACGGTTTCTATATTAATCTTTGTAATATTTTTATATCAGGTATAAAATAATACACCAGACAACATTTTAACTCTGTTTAATTTTATCTGACCATTCCCTGTTGTAGTGATCCACAAGATGTTTCCTAATTATTAACAAATAGATATCTTGTTACCTTAGAAACAAGTAATTTTATTTGGTGTCTGGTGGAAATTTTAAATTGATAACATCGAGTGCTTACTGTATAATAATCAAATTTCTTTTTTTTAAGAGTAGTCTGGAAAAACAGTTAGAATAACTTGTCAACAAAATGACTTGAAAGATATCTTAGTAAACAATGTTTGTACAAATACAGAGTCTAGACAATTTCGCACTATGGGAACCCTAAAAACGATATTTGGAAAATTTTAGAATAAAGTTTGCTACAAATATGCTTTTTTATCGTCAAGTAATATTTTTTTATGCTTTTTTTGCATGCATTGAAAATATACAGGGTAATTTAATACTGAGGATTGCTGATATGTAAGAATAAAGTTAATTTTTTTGAGGTAAAACAGCCAGCAAAAAATATGAAAACTAAAGATTTTAGAATTTTGTAAATTATTTTATGTTTCTGTTTTATCTATGTTGTTAAATTATTTGTTACAAGAATAATTTAAAGGATTTTAGTTTTTTTTCAATTATTTGAATATAAAACAATTACATATATACATATTAGTCTTCAAGGTTTGTTTGAAGTTTCATTATTGTACGTAAAGAAATTTATTAGTGTCAGCTGGATATTTGCTCGATATGCTTAAAAGTAATGATTTCAAAGTCATATTATTACCTATATTTAGAAATCTAACCATGATAGGTAGTTAGCTTTAAGTTAAAATTGAAATATATATATTTATTTATTAGCAGCTTTTAAAAGTTATGTAAATGAAGTAATAAAAAGAATAAATAAACCAATGGAAATATTAATAGCCTCCTCCTTTTAAAATAAGAATAAGTACAGATAAAAGCTCTTTGTTCGCGGGGTATATATTTCGTAAATATGCCTCGAATACAGAAACCTTGAATATGGAATGGTAATTTATATAGGATTATAGGGAATACGTTCCTAGGTGACAAAATAAAAAACAAGTATATAAAAAACTAAATTTAATTGAAGATTTTAACCATATTGGAAAATTATTATCTTCAGGCAATGGTTTATTAAGTTTTGTATTTTTTTTCTTGCCTGGCAGTTTTTAAAAGCTCCTCCAATTCAGACTTATATTCAGCAGTGTCATTAGCAATTTGCTTTTTAAAAATAAGTCTTGGTTCCATAGACGAATCAATTTTCATAAAGAAATCACAAAGCTCATTGGCCATTCTTAAACCTTTACTAAGATTGGTTGTTAAAGCCTCTTCTTCAATGAGCTGTAAATTAAACATTTTCTCCAAGTCGGTTTCAGTCAAATCCTTATCTTGCAATTCAAGCAACTTCTGAATGTCACTTGATTCCATCTGTTCGAACCCATCTCGTCCTATTCCATTAGCTTTGTTAGGACACAAAATTATTTTTAAGCCAATTTTAATTGTAAAAAGAAACCAAAATTATTCAAACACCAGATAAAATACAAACTTACACCCCTCTGATCCTATTTTCTTAAAGCAATATCGCTTAAAAAATGATAGATTGGTTAAGAATTGCACATATAGTATATCTATTTTGGCGCCCACAGACCGACAAACAAACGAAAAAAGGAAAATGAGTTTTTTTTTTTGAACACCGAAACGTGAAGATTTGCAAAATCCTAGATTGATATTATATAATGAAAAAAGGCAATCATGTGACGTCACTTTTTTATGTTTTAGACTAGTCTTTTGGAGGGTTTAAATAAGTAACAAATATATTGCTTTATGGAGATTTTTGGAACATAATTCTTAAAAATTTGAATTTTAAAAAACTAAACTTAACCAGAAAACATTTAAATCCCTTTTTATCTTCTTGCAAAATTATAAACAACTTTAATTTAAGGTTAAAATTGTTTAAATATACCTATTGTGTATTGTTGTGGTGGACTTATTTATTAAAATAATATTTTTGTATAGATCTCGGTATAGACTTGTGCATCCACAAAGCCGATTGATTATTTCCAACTCACAGATTACCTAAAAAATACATTTAAAAAATCCTATCAACTTTTAACTGAAGAGTCGGTCACTTATAATCATGCAAAAAGTTAAACAATTATTAAAATTATTTCAGTGTTGCTGTAAAAATTTGGGAGAGTTTAAGACCTTTTTTTATGATTTATTATATAATATCACAAATGATGGATTAATTTGTTATGACAGGTACATTTATTGTTTCAGAAAGGAGAAGGGTGGTGAGTTTATTAACTATACCACATATAGTTACAAATCTGTACAAATATAGACGCTAGGAAAATATGTTTGATTTAAGTGGATAAAGAATTGATTATATTTTATTTTTTATTAGTGAGAATTAAAAGAGAATATTGAATTTCTAAAAGTTTCTAAAGGTGCTATATATCAAAATTGTTATTATGTAGAATTGTCATCATCGAATTTCTGGGACCGTTGACGTCACAGCACTGAAGCGCATAAGCGCATTTTGGTCGAATTTTAATTTTTAGTTTTTGAATATTTTTTATGGCGAAATAAGATATCTTTTACCAAAGAAAGTATACAGAATATTCTTAGATGCGATTCAAAACATTTTAGTACAATTAATAAATAATAGAAATTTGCCTATTGAAGACCAAAATATACTACCTGTATTAAATTATTCGTCATTAAAAACCAAGACGATCATTATGTTTGTTTTTTTCGAAAATTTTCAAAATTCAACAACGAATATGAACACAATGATTATCATATTTTTTTTGTCATATTTATGTTATTAAGAGTCCATTCGCGCCGCGAAAATTGGATCCAATTCGGGGTTCGGGGCATAATATTTTTTTCAAAAACGGTATAAGTTATCGATAATTTTCAAAAACTATATAAAAGCCAACACTTAAACCTGGGCTTCTGCTGTAATAGTTTTTTAAATTTGGATTTAGTTTTTAATATTTCCTTGAGTGAAAGTCACCCTAAAATCGGTTATGTTTAGATACTATTTTCTCTTAACTCGACTCATATTTCAAAAATCCGTTACAGCAGAAGCATAGATTATTTCCTTACCTTTAAAATGGTGTATAAATTTGTGTCATTTAAGTAAAAAATAGTTACCGAAAAACGTTATCTTCTGTAGGCTTGCAATCGGAAACAACATCGCATCGATACACTGAATTTGAAAGAACCTAAATAAAATATAATTTTGTAATGCGGCTATACGAAAATTGTGGTAGTGGAAGTTTATTAGTCTCCACCCACCGTCTCCGCGTCCTTTCGCCCGACCCCTAAGGTGTAGCGTAAATGCACTCTTAAGTTCTCTAAAGGATGAAATCATCCCTTAAAATTAACAAGAAAAAAACACTCAAGATTATAGTTAAGAAACACAAAAAACAAATGGAACAAGTCGAAAAGATGAAGTTGATGGTTGTCAAATGGGCATGGTCAAAACAACACCGCATACAGTGGTGTAAAAAAAATATTTACAAAGAAAGCCATTGAAAGAAAAGAAAATTTAAAGAAGATGCAAGAAATTTAAACAATCAGAATATATTTAGCAAGCCTAGCATAGAACGTACGAATATATGACAGCCGATGCAATGCTAGATCTTCATAATAACCTTAAGCAACTTATAAATGGGATCGAGCAATCAAAACTTTTTTTTTGAATACCGCAGTCGTTGGTTACGAAAAAAAATGTATCATTTGAATGTTGTTTCTCTGGACGGACCTTTAAAACAACATATTTTGATTAAAAATGACATGTTAGGTGTATTTCCTTAATTAAAGATTTTAATGAACGGATGTTTATACATTATTTATTTTTATTTTCGAAAATCAATGCGATGCTGATTAAGAATCTTAAGTAAAAATTTGGAAATTTAAAATGGGATATTCAAAATGGTGGATTTTGGCATTTATAAACCTATTTGCCTCAGATTCAGGCTAAAAGGGTTTTTAAGGGTGCTGGGTCAAAATCTGAAAATTATTAATTTTAGGTCAAAATTTGGAAATTTAAAATGGCGTTATTCAAAATGGCGAATTTTGGCATTTATAGAGCCATTTGTCTCAAATTAAAAATACATAGAATTGATTCCTTCTGGAATCGAATTCTTTTAAAAAGGAATCGATTTCGGATCATTTTAAAATTATATAACGAATCCAGATCACGGATCCTATTTTTAAAAAGTAATCAATTTCAGCCTTGGTATCCTTAAAAAGGAATCGATTGGTAGATTCGATTCCAAAAGGATTCGATTCTTACTCAGCTCATACAAGTCAAGATAATGAAAGCGTGGAAAAAATGAATTCCAGAGAAATCACCCTGTATACAGGGTGTTCCAAAAGGTATGGTCCAAAGTTTGGGATCATGTAGATTGGATCAAAATAAGGTAACAACTTTATATAACTTTTTGCTCTGTGCCCCTTCTTTACCAAGCTATTAGCTCTTAAAGGTAACAATTGAAAATCGATTTTTTATTAATAACTTTTGAACGGCTTGTACGATCTGGAATTTTTTTTTGTTGATTAATTCTAGCTAATAACTGTCTTTTATTAACTGCGTTAAACATGCCCCGAAACCATTAAAGATACCAGGTCCGGACTATCAAATTTGTAAAAAACTTTAAAATTTTTGCAGTGGCACCATATTTAACATTTTGACCTTATTGGTAGATTCCCTGAGTTTTCTATGGGAAAAAGGTATACTTTATCTTTATTGATAGGACTAGCGGTTTTCGCGTAAAATGCATTTAAAATCATTAAGGTATACTCGAGGGCTCTTGATAAGAATACCCTGGGGCTCTCAATAAGGTTTACTTGAGGACTATGAATCCTATGTCAAAATCTACTACCAGAAGTCAATTTTCAGCTGAAAATTATAAATTAAAAGTAAAAAAAAACTTAAATTTTTTAAAAAAAAAAATAAAAACAATAAAACCATACAGCAAAGTAGAAACTTTATGATTATTAGTAGAATAACAAAGAAACTGCTATGCGTAACTTTAACTAAGATATGTGTTCAAAGTGAGCCTTTTAAAGCTACACATTTTCTTAATTTACTAAGACATGCTCTTTGAACCTGAAACAACATGTTAGGATTATTCCTTATTGCAGCGCAAATAATACATCTTCTAAATACAAGTTTTATTGTTTTTTTTTTGTTAAAATAAATTAAGTATTTTTTTAACTTTTAATTTGTAATTTTTAGCTGAAAATTGACTTCTGGTAGTAGATTTTGACATAAGATTCATAGGGAGTCCTTAAGTACACCTTATTAAGAGCCCCAAGGTATATTATATCGAGAGCCCACGAGTATACCTTAATGATTTTAAATGCATTTTACGCGAAAACCGCTAGTTTTATCAATAAAGATAAAGTATACCTTTTTTCCATAGAACACTTAGAGGAATCTACCAATAAGGTCAAAATGTTAAATATGGCAACACTGCAAAAGTTTTTTACAAATTTGATAGTCCGGACCTGGTATCTTTGATGGTTTCGGGGCATGTTTATAGCAGTTAATGCAAGACAGTTATTAGCTAAAATTAATTAACAAAAAAAATTCCAGATCGTACAAGCCGTTTAAAAGTTATTAACACATTCGCGGACAGTACCAAATTAAAAGTCGTCAAAAAATAATCACTTCTTTTTTTTACTTAATTAAGTTCATTTTTGTATGAATATATGACTCAGTGAAAAAAAAGTTATTTTCGGTGAGTATTTTTCTCTAAAATAGTAGACGGTTATGGCAGGTCTGTCCCATTAGACACATTTTTTTTGTCTGATGGGGCGAACCTGCTATGACCGTCACATTAAAAAAGGGGAAAAATATATTTTAGTCATTGGGAAGCACAAATACGTTTATTGGCATGATTAAACATATCTTAATCAAAATACAACACATTTTTATTTAACATCATCAAAATAATCGGATGGTAATATAAGGGGTGATGGCTGAAAAGTTTTCTTCCATTGGGACATTTTTTTGGGCCTGCAGTAAGCATAATCCCAGAAACTTGCTTATTTCATCTTTCGTGATAGGCTTGAAAACTATACTCTGCGAGTGGCGGGTTTTAGGACAAGAGGAACTGGTCAAGTGCTGTCTATAAATGTTAGTAGAATCGACTAACAAGCGCATAATCTGTTCGTCCCATAGTTGTAAAAATACATATAGTGGTGAATTCGTTGAATCCGAATCCAGACAAACTTTTTCTGGTATTCCATTCAGGGAAAAGTCGTCAATTGCAAACGTGTCATTATACCATTCAGAGTCGTCCAAATCATTTTCGACTGATAATGGAGGCACTTGGTCATCGAAATCGAATTGCGGAATTTGTGGTGGTGGTATACTGTTCGTGGGAGAAACGGGCTCAGAAATAGGAGATGATGACAAACTGGCCTCAGGAGAAGTAGCTTGTTGTTGTTCAGAGTCCGAAGAGTCAGCCAGCTCATTCTTAGGATCATAATCGCTACTTCCAGAGCTGAAAGATATTTACCACCAGTTGTAATGTGCGGGTAAACTAAATAAATAATAACCAATAATTAAAACTAATAATATAATAGAACAAAATTAATACCTACCTAGACAAAGGCACACGCGGCTCCCATCCAGAATGCAGACACTTCAAAATAAACAGATAAACCACACAAAAACGAATCTAACCAAACATCAAACTAGAATATCTAACACTGGAAATACTACGAAACCGACTAAAACAGTGAAAACAAAGCAAGCGCACGTCGCTGCACGCAAAAAGTGGGGTTATTCCCGCCATACCTTTTGAGGTAGATATCGCACCGACTGGTTAACGAATATTATTTTTCTCTGTTTACTGGGACACAGTTAATTTTCTGCCATTAGAATACATGTATTTAAAGCCGGCTAACGCCGGCCAAGCAAATTAAAAAATGACTGTTATAGCAGGTCTGTCACATTAGACATGACGGCTGTGGCAGGGCTGTCCGCGAACGTGTTAATAAAAAATCGATTTTCAATTGTTACCTTTAAGAGCTAATAGCTCGGTAAAGAAGGGCATAGAGCAAAAAGTTATATAAAGTTGTTACCTTATTTTGATCCAATCTACATGATCCCAAACTTTGGACCATACCTTTTGGGACACCCTGTATATAAATTCCTTTCGAAAAAATGCGCAAGAAGAAATTGAACTTTATGTGAGAGCGTTTTTCCAGAAAGTTATTTCTTAAATGTTTAACAAATTAATCCACTACTTTACCAATGCACTGTATTTTTCCCAGGCATGCAAGATTTAAGTATCACCCTACCAAAACCATTTAAAGGTAGCTAAAATCGATTAAAACTCCACTATATTCATTAGAAATTCAAAATATTTCCTTTTAAATTTCACAGGGTGGCTTTTGAATGTTTCGTCTTTGGCGCTAAGCATAATATATAAGCGGAATTTTATGGTAATTTTATTGTCAGCGGGATATTTTAGAGACATTTCAACCTGGAGTTAATTAAAGTTATCTTTTATTTTGATCTGAACGGAGATTTATATGGATTTTAGTGGGGTAGTAAATTAGGAAAGCCACGGATAGAATGTTGGATATAATTTAATAAACAATATTTTAAAAACCAATCTTTTCGAAAACAATTAAATTAGAAAACAGCAACAGCAAAGTTGGCCTATTTTTGATGTTGTAGCGACCCAGGGAAGAAATATGAAAATGTCTTACTTTTATCAAATTACTCGTCATTGAACACCATGGAAATCATTATCTTTTGTTTTTCAAAATTTTTGAAAATTACCCCTATTTAGCGATTGAAATTTCCCGAAAAAGGAAATAAATTATGGTATGTAAATAAATGTGAACACAGTGATTAAATATTTTCGTAATAAATGAAGGTTAAACATTTTTTAAAATATTTTGGGGATGGTTCACCCACGTGGCGTGGTGACATTTAACTAACATCTATTAAAATCACCAGGAAAAGTTATTATAAGTCTTTTATGCAAAAAAAAATTAAAACAAGTATTATTACTTTTTATTTCAACGATTTTTTAATACCTTCTTTAATAGGGGGTGATTTTATCTTAGGTACGGTTTTTGATTTATGACAACTAACAAAAAAAAGTTCGTTCAAAAGTTTTCATAACTTAAAAATACAAACATTTTTTCTTTAGAACTTTTTAAAAAGTGATTAAAAATAATCTTATTCGACAACCATCAACTTCGTCTTTTCGACTTGTTCCATTTGTTTTTTGTGTTCCTTAACTATAATTTTGACTGTTTTTTTTTTTTTTTTTATGTTTACCTTACCACATTTAGAAGACATTTGGTCCATATACTTTCTATTCAAAATATTGTTGCCTAGTATCGTTTTGGTAAGCATATTTTTTAGATGTTTTGGATTTAAATGATGTTTTAGTAGCACACTTTCTCGAGATTCGGATCTTTTCCGAAGTTACATAAATATACGGAATTTTCATTAATATTTTGTCCTGTTGATTGTCCTGGAGTTTCAAGTTTTATCCTGACGTTTGTCGATTGTTTCGTTAATCATTTTTCCATAGATAGGGTTACTGCTCGGATATATAAAATATGAATGCATTTATAAGGCGCGGCACTGTTACAAAATCTATTAAGAAATTTTTAAAATTATACATAATATTTTATGTAAAAAATCTCTTTAATTAGTTTCAAATATCTTAATTTACAGTCTTGCAATTTCTCAAATTCTTTAACGGTCGACTGATAATCGCGTTGTTAAATTTAGCGATGGACTACGGCCAAGTGATGATCGCGTTGTTAAATTTAGCAATTAACTACGGCCGAGTGATGATCGCGTTGTAAAATATAGCAATGGACTTAGCAATTGTTAAAAGTTAACAACGGTTTAGAATGTTTAACAAAATGTCAGATTTTGACAGGTTGCCTACTAAAATCATTGAATAACACTGACAATGACGTTTTGTTAAACATTCTAAACCGTTGTTAACTTTTAACAATTGCTAAGTCCATTGCTAAATTTAACAACGCGATCATCACTCGGCCGCTAGCAATTGTTAAAAAATAACAACGGTTTAGAATGTTTAACAAAACGTCATTGTCAGTGTTATTCAATGATTTTAGTAGGCAACCTGTCAAAATTTGACATTTTGTTAAACATTCTAAACCGTTGTTAACTTTTAACAATTGCCAAGTCCATTGCTAAATTTAACAACGTTTATCTTTTAAGTTTTTTTACAATTTTTAACCCACCCTATATCTAAACACACATTAATAATTGCGTAATATACTTTAATATTATTATTCAAAATAAAAAACATAAACATTTGAAGAAAGTAAAACGTTTGCAATCATTCTTCGGTTGTTATACTTAAGGTCGTTCGAAAATAAACATTTGTCAGACACAATATTTGAAAATTTCATCATAATTTTTCAAAAGTTTTTAAAGAATGGTTAAATTTTAATATATACTTGTCTAATATTATTGCAAATACGTATATATTTTCACTTAAGTTAATTGATATGCAATTTTAAATATTTTGTAAATTATTGTATTTTTTTATTAATTTAATGCTTACATGTGTGGCAATAGTAAAATTAATGACCAAACAATAAAATAACAGTACCAGAACTGACCACAACTAAACGAATTACGTAATGTTATTATTTTGTTGATAAGAAATATAAATCTAGTGACAAAACTAACATTTGGGAACGCATTTATTATTTTGAAAATAAAAGCATTATGTAAATAAATAGCCATCATTGAAAATAAGCTTTAAATTGTGGTTATCCTATCAGATAATAGTATAAAGAAGCATATTTTTCTATAATATAAAGTAAAATATGCATATTTATTGCAAAATATATTAAAATTCAAACATTTTTAAAATTAATTCAGCGACTGGAACGTGATTGGTTACAACTTTGGTGACGTCACTTGCAAGTAAATAAATGTCACAAGCGTTGTGTTGTGTGTTTTCATGTGTTATTTTCGATCTTTAACTATCTAAATAACTGTTTCTTGACCATTTAATATAAAAAACATATTTTAAGTAACATTATTATTCGTTTGGTACCTCAAAATGAACATAAATTTTGTGTAAGCCGATAACAGAAACCTACCTGAGATAGACGCATTTATGATTGTGCGTTTCTTTAAAAATAACACTTCTATGCTGCAAAACTCAGAAATGTAAAAACAGCTGTGTAAGTACCTCTAAAAAATTATTTATTTACGTGTTCATCATTTAGTATTTCTCAAAATCTTATTGCAGGTTATGTTTATGGAGTGTAGAAATATAAGGAGTACCATCTCTTATGGGAGACGAATTGAAAAAGTGCCTATTTTGTATTTCGTGTAATTTATTATATCAGTTACCATCTGCAATTCAATAATAATACCGTTAAGAATAAAAAAGTTCTAACTTGCTAGGTATTTAACTTCTAGAACAAACAAGATCATTCTATTCCAAAAGTTAGGTTATACCTTAAACTGCTTATAAGTTATCTAAAGGCGATATTTTGTTGTATATAAGCCGGTAGGTATTTAAATCAGAATATTTGTATATTTACATTAAAGTGATCTTCACACATAAAAACATTTGAATGCGATACAAAGCTGTTTGGATCTCTTCGAGCTAATTGTAACCACTTTTTTCGCCTTTTAGGATTTGTTGGAACAGATATTAACAGTTTTTGTGGTGTTTTCAGAGAAGTATTGGTACATTGTGGCACTACACACCATTTATATACCATTTTAGCCATTAAATTGAGAAATTATTAACAAAATTTACTGCAGTTGCACTTGTTGTTAACTTGTTTACTTGCATATGACGTCACGCGAAACATATGTCGACGCCATTACAGAGACAGCGTTTTAGCGCGAATTTTATAATTTAAACTTTAACATTGAGTTTTATTGGAAATACAGCAGATTTCCCAGAAATATAAAATGTATTGTGTTTGTTAGGTACCAAATTTTTCAAAATCTGTCAAATAGCCTATTAAGGTAATTATTTATTTGTTTAGAATACACACTGTTATAGGTTTGGGTACAAAAATGTGAAAACAAATAGGTCAATTTTGCACAATAAATAAAGTTTGGGATTTAGTACAAGAATTTTATAATTTTTTTAGGAATAGAAATTTAATTTAAATAAAAAAAATATTCCCAAATCAACAAAAATTCTCTATCTTGAAGGACATTCCTTATTTGTGTGTTTGGTTATTGTTTTACTTCGTATCTTGATCTCAAATTTCAGGATAAGTGATTAGTTTCCGCATTTATTTATTATAAGTTTTCCAATTTAAATATAAAAATATTGTAATGCTAGAGATTTGGTTCTATCTTGATCCTACCTGTCCGGTTATAAATATATTTTACAAATCTTTAGTAAGAACGGTATGATTGATTGAGAAAGTTTTATTGAAGATATATTATTTTGTAATGTCAGAAGATAAATTCAAAGGTTAATCCTCAAATAGGATCTAATTAATTTAAATCAGAATATGATATCATATTTGAAAAAATATTTAAAATTTGGGCCTTTACGAAATTATTTGGGCAAGTGTCGCCTCAGGTATATATTGGTGCAAGTTGTCAATTGACCCATCTGATTTTGCAGCCCAACCTGAAAAATCATCATAAAAACTTTTTATAAGAGTATACTATAAAGAACGAACTTTGTGCGTTTTGGAATTTCAGGTATTTATTGTTACCTTTTAAAAATTAAAGTAAATAAAAAACAAAATATTTTGTGAAATATTGTGATCCTCGGCTTTACTAGGCTTTCGCCGAAAAAATAAACACTTTACACGTGACGAAGCTAATCCTTCTGTTTTAAGTGGACTATAACATATATACAAATTTTAGATATCGTTATCATAATAAGATTATGTATATAGTAAACATACGAAATTGTGTAAAACAATTTGTAAGTAACACTGGCTTGTTACCACACGTGAGAGAGAGCAAGATGATTTCTGAAATTTTATTTATTATAAAGTTTCAAGGCTTAGATAAAATTTTGTTACCATAAAAATTAATGTATTTGCTTGGATAGTTTGGTCGTCACCCAAGAAATCATGCCTTGACAAAGATAGATCAAGTGGCCCCTTTCTTTAATTCAAAATATTTTTACTCCTTTGCCATAACATATGTATTCTGGATGATATACCTGGAGAGCTGGAAGGCCGCATGGCAACCTGCCTCCCAAAAGAGATCTTAAGCTCTCCCTTCTAGTTATGTGCTTACATCCTTTCTTTAATTTTTTTGCAAGACAATTAAATAATTCGATAATTCCCAAATTTTAAATTATTTGGAGAAACACAAAATTATACATGACGAACAGTACAGACTACGTCACGATGCAAAGAATATTTGTCACACAAAACTGAAACAAGATTTTTAAGTTTTTTAGCAAATCGTAGATCGTTGCTTTTGACATATATAGAAGAATTTCGATCTTGTCTGACATAATGCGCTTCTCCGGTCTTCCGCTTAAGCTTTCTTCTTGTCTTTCCTGGTTCCTTCTAATTAACGTATATAAGTTATTATATACTTTTCTAGCTTTTATTAAATTTTTGCCTGGGTACCCTGCAGGCCTCAGTATTGGCAGGTTTTTCTTCTGTTTATCACAACTATCTTCTCTCTTCAACAATTAATTTCATAGTCTTCCTGACGATAGTACGAGGACGTCTTTAACGAGATCTAAGTCGAAATTTCCAGATATAAGACGAAATTCCGAGATATAAGTCGAAATTTCGAGATATAGGTCGGAATTCCAAGATATAAGTCGGAATTTCGAGATATAAGTCGGATTTCCGAGATATAAGTCGGAATTCCGAGATATAAGTCGGAATTCTGAGATATAATTCGGAATTTTAAGATATAAGTTGCGATTCCGAGATATGTCAGAATTTCGAGATATAAGCCGGTATTCCAAGATCTAAGTCGGAATTCCGAGCTCTGAGTCGGAATTCCGAGCTCTAAGTCGGAATTCCGAGCTCTAAGTCGGAATTCCGAGATCCAAGTTGGAATTTGTACTAAAAATGACAATAAAAATTGATAAGGCTCCTCTACGCTTTCGATAGTGTCTTTTAATTTATTATTTAATGTCTTAAGTCAGTCTCTAAGACTGATTTGAAAATCAAGTGCAGAATAACACACCAAAAATTTTTGTCGAGCTTAACGACACATTCATGTTTGCGATTGCTAAAAAAGTCCTGTTCCTTTGGAAGTTACCCTTGAGAATGACATTAATTATCACAAATAAAAAACTACAAATTTTTCCGCCCTCATTTTATTACTTTTATAACTTGTTAATTTAAAACGCTATTTTCGTTATTCAGGATTTGGGCTTTATCTCTTATAATGTTTATATTTTGTTTGTCCTAAAAACATGTTGCGTATCAAAAACATTTTGTAACCATGATTCCTTAAACCAATTATGTATTATAGGTACCTACCACCAACTAAGCACAACTAACCACAAACAGGGTCAAAAATACTTTTTTATTATTTCTTTCTCTCTTAGTTTTACTAACTCCCAAAAGAACTTTAAATACTTTATTTTCTGGGCAAACAGAAAGTATTACTTTTTCGAACCTACCTATGGTTTGTAAGAAAGCGTAGAAGGACCACGCTGTAATTTTTTTTCTAATTCAGACTTTAAACTTTAAATTTGGACTATATTCTAGTTTAGATTTCAATCTTTGGATTTAGTGTTTAAAGTCTAAATTCAGAGATAAAAGACTGGATTCAGAGATTAAAGTCTGAAATCAGTGTGCTGAATTTTTTTTCCGAATTCAGACTTTAAACACTGAATTTAGACTCTAATCTCTAAAATTTGACTTTAATCTCTAAAGTTTTAAATGTAAAATCAGGGATACAAGACCGGATTTGAAGATTAAAGTCTGAATTCAGGGTGCTGTAGTTTTTTTACCCCAATTTAGACTTGAAACTCTGAATTTAGACTTAACCTTAGACTCTAATCTTTAAAATTTGACTTTAATCTCTGAATTCAGTGTTTAAGGTCTAAAATTAGAGATTAAAGACTGGATTTGGAGATTAAAGTCTGAATTCAAAGTGATGTAGTTTTTTTTTACCTTAATTCTGACTTGAAACTTTGAATTTAGACTTAACTCTAATTTCGGACTTTAGACTCTAAATGTAAAGTTTAAAGTCCAAATTTAAAGATTCTAGTCTAAGTTCACAGATTAAAGTCTTAATTCACAAATTAAAGTCTAAATTTGGAGATTAAAGACTGAATTCCGACTTTAAAGTCTGAATTGAATAAAAAAATAACAGCGTGGCCGTTCTACGCTTTCGTATGTTTTTAAGAAAGCTTTTTAGGTTTCCATGTTAATAAAAGGAAAGGTATAGAAATTTAAAATATTAGTATACATAATTTTTTTTAGTATTTTAAAATTATCCCTAAGTTATATTCGAAATTTTATCTATATTTTAGCTTACTTTTACTGCTTACGGGATGCATTTAGAGTGCTGTTTTATATGGGACACCTAGTACTAATATACTTTAAATTTTAACCTAATGAAATGAGCATAAAATATCATTAAGAGTTAATAAATTAAGATTATATATGATATGTGTACAAAATTAGATACTACGCGGGGCTTAAATATTATAATTATATAAATTATATAAAGTAGTTTAACAAGTTTTATTGAAAGCGATATTCGGACTTAACTTATAAATGTTAATTAGTTAAATAAGATTAATATTTTATGCAATTTTATATGTATTAAAATAAGGAATGGAACTGACAAATCGATGTCCTATTAATAATATCAATATTGATAAATCGAAATTTGAAACCTATTATATATAGGTTTCACATTTTGATGCTTTACGGTCGATGTATATTTTGATACCTTGCTATATCAGGCCTTTCCGACTCCTTATTGGTAATACCTATAGTATCCCGACTACCATTTTTAGTGTTCTGAAACCACTAATTTGCAATCGCCCGAGTTAAAATAAAGTGACCTCAAGGCCAAACACCTTAGTAGGCGATGTTGTTCCCTACGACGTCTGGTGCCCCAGCTCGGTTTTCTCCGCCTCCCTGGATCTATGCCTGTTAATATTTTAAAATTTTATGTAAAGATCGGTGGTTTTCTTCCATTTTTTTAGCTAACTCACTGCGTCAGTATGCCTACAATTCGCCCCCTGTCAAAGTCATTAGGCTGACGAAAATGATCAAAATATAGAAGTTTAAAACAAACCACATAATAAACCACAAATTTGAGCCCAAATTTTTTAAATTTGAATTCGACATGCCCAAAATCTGTTTTAAAAAGTCAAAGATAAGGCTAAAAATTTAATATTTTTTTACTGGATTAAAAATAAATACGTGCAAAATATTATCGAAAAAAAATGGTAAGTTAAATAAGAACATATTTATAACTAGAAAAAAAAACGAATTTTTATCCTTACTGCAACACTCTATACAAACAAATATTAATATCTTGTAAAAATGGGGGCACAGTTTTTGTTATTGACCTATCAGTTTAAATTAATTTTAAAACAAATTTGTTCATACTTATAAACGATTCCAGTCATTTTAATCCTCAGACTTACACCATAACAATTATCTACTAAAAAAATAAAGATTATAAAATTAAGGTCATTTTTAAGCTGTGGAAAAATAGTGGGAGATCCTGAGATACCCATTGTTAAATGATACTGATTTTTAAAATGATGTTACCGTGTGTAACTAAGATACAGGGTGTCAAACTTTTAATTTTGCTTTCATTTTTTCTAAATAATTTTTTAACTAAATGACATAGCGGTACAAAATTGGGGATCTGGGGATTTTTTAGAAGCAAGAAATTCAAATTCGTTCATGCTTTTGATGTTGCTAGTAGAGGGCGCTAGCTACGGCCTATCCTTGTTTTAGATGACATACATTTTTGAAGCTTACCATATTGATCTGTTTATTAAACATAAAGTTACTACGATTCCCGATGCGTCAAAAATGTATACCTCATTTAGGTCTCTAGGAGCAACTGTTTTCGAGATAAATGCACTTTAAAGGACCTCGCAATTTTCCCATGGAAAATGGGTTTTGGCCAATTGTTTTTAAGCTTTGCAAAGTAATAGTTTTCAACACGCTGATCAAAAGTCTTCACTGTCATATAGTTAAGAAATAATTAAGAAAAAACGAAAACAAAATTAAATTTAACACCCTGTATCTTAGTTATTATCAACTTTTGGATAAGGTAAGTTTACGTAAATGCATTATATACCGGGTGACACAGCGGACATGTAAAAGCCCATAACTTTTTTATTTGCAAGAATTAATTGTTGAAATTTATGTGATATACCTATCATAGGAACATGCTTTAAATGACTAAATTTAACCGTTATATATATATATATATATATATATATATATATATATATATATATATTATATATATATATATATATATATATATATATATATATATATATATATATATATATATATATTCATTTAAATTAAAAAATAAAATAGGATAACATTAAATACCGAAGATGCCAAAGCAAAAAAACTCAACGTTCTGTCAAAGTTCAGCATCCATTACTACTTTTAATAAATTAATCCTATTGGTGCTTAAAATAAATATAAAATCCTTTGCTTTTACAGTGTCTTATTATTTTAATACGTTTTAATCAAACTGACAAGTAAAGTGTCCCATTAAAAATACCAATTTATTGTCGTATTTCTTTGGTTTATTTCAAAGTATTTTTAACACTCTTTTGGATTTGCAATAAAAAATCACAGATGGTTATTTCACATTGTTTTTTAAGTATGGAAAAAGCCATAAACTTGGACCTGTTTATTCTTCGTTGGATGACCCTGTAGACGTTCTTCGGGACAACTGTATATCAAACTTACTTTATTAATTATAACCTGAATACCTGTTTCATCTAACAAACAAAAAATTGTAATATAAAACTTGTAAGGTGAAGCGCACCATCGTAAGTGTGCATATGTTTGTTTTGGTTATCTATGAACTAGACGAAAAATGTAAACATAATCTGATAACAAATAATAATAGTGACACCGTTTATTACAAGAGATGTTTTAAAATCTTGCTTGGATCATTAATGGGATTTACCGTATATTTACGACAGAAGCAAAATAAATACCTGTGTACTAATCCCGGTGATCCAGGATCCCCTTATTTTCGGCATTTGGCATATGAGTTCCGGTGACTTCCGGTTTCCCGAAAACGGCCATAATTTACGATTTTTAAAAAATATATTAATGGTTCCTGACGGGCAATACTCAATATAGTAAATTTTGACCGGCTTAACCTGGGCCATCGCACCATATGAGAAATCCGTGTCTTATGGGTATAATCCATCTCGAAGGGCTCTGATACGTCTGACACAATAGTACTAAAGCTGGCAATTCCCTTTGCACCAAAGCTATAAAGCGGGGTTGATTAACTAATCAAGAAAGTTAAAACTCTAGAGAGACAAGATCATATCTTATAGCGAAAAGCGTTGGTCACGTTTTCGATTTGTTCTTGTTTTGTACACACGGCCGTATCTAGGCGATGGCGGATGGGCGCCCGCCAAGGCGTAGTTACCTGGGGGTCGCAAAATCGACCAGGAATTTTTTTTTGTCAGTTGTCAGTATTGTTTTCATATTAATATTTTTATTGACAAAATTAATTAAATAAATAAATTACAACAGAACAATTTTATAGCAAATTTTTAACTTAGACACTTAATTTAATTATTTTCAATATATTACGACTGAGAAATGTATGAATAAATAATAAAATATCAATTTATTTGATACCTATAGCGAGAATTTAACTCCTTAATTTTATGTTTAAGCTGCAGATAAATTGGTATTTTATAAATTGGAAAGCTCTAGTTCCAAACTTATAATGTATTTTCTGGTAGTTTCTGTAAAAATCAATGCATCATTCGTTTAGTAATATATATATATATATATATATATATATATATATATATATATATATATATATATATATATATATATATATATATATATATATATATATATATATATGTTGAAATTCTAATCTCACCATTGGGATCTCAGAAAGGTAAGAGATACGGAGGAAGTTAAAATTAGGACAAAGTTGCCTATAGGAAGCCCAATAATACACTGTTAAAAAATTGACGTTATTTTTGTACATTTGGAAATTTGGCGAAATAACTAAAATGTCCGATTTTCTTTTTTTTTTTTACGAGCTTATTTTAAAAGGTAGAAAATATCAAAAAATATATTCTTATTTGAACTTTTTGCGCTTTTATGTATTGGTGAAGTCAAAACTCTTTACGACGTTTCTGTTTTGTGAAACCATCCACAACAATATTACTTTTTTAAATACGGCCCTGGTTTTTTTTTATTGATAGGCAACTTTGCCCCAATTTAAACTTTCTCGTATTCTTACCGTTTCCGAGATCCCAATGGTGACAGTCGAATTTGAAACACCTGTATATTTTTAAAATATTTCTCATGTTTCATAGCAATATTTTAAATAGTTTATGTAAATACAGTAATACAAGTTTTAAATTAAATATTTGTTGCATATTATTTAATTTATTAAAGTATTAATATTACGTTTTAGTAGGCCTGCTAAGCACAGTATTTTTGTAACTATTATTTTATTGTTAGAAAATTTATTCTAAATTTAATCATCCTCAAATAAGGATGTATGGTTAATTTATCTTCCACTTCTTTAAGCCAGATACAAACAGTTGTTTTATAAATCGCGTCTATTTCAAATAGTAGACGAACATTTCCATATAAAAAAAAATAGAATATGCACAAATTCCACCACAAAAATTGGTATTTTAAAGAAACGAAATCTTCAGATAAAAAAAATTTAAAATCTACAACTTTGCACTTTAATTTAGTAAATTTCCTGGGGCAAACCTCCGGTCTTCCGGTTTCGTTGAAGGGTATTCCATAATCCCAAATCCCCGGTGTGTAAATGTTAAGCCCGCCAAGGCGCGGCAAACCTAGATACGGCACTGTTTGTACACTCGCGTTTCGTACACTTCAAAATTTCCCCCAAATATTCTTATTTTGTACACAAAATTAATTATTCAGTTTTCGACATCTCGTTTCGTACACCAAAACTTAGGTAGTTTCCTGTTTTTGATGGTTTATAAAATATAATAATATGAATTAAAACTAAAATTTTTAACTAAATAAAAATTTTTTTGGCTCACATATAAGATGCAGAAATTTAATAGCTATTTATGGTACTAGTGTGTTATTATACATATTCACGCGAGAAAAGTGTTTAGCCCTCGAGGCCGTAGGGCGAGAGGCTAATTTCTACTAATTAAAACTAATTTTATAACTAAATAAAAAAATTACTGCTCACATATAAGATGCAGAAATATTAATAGCTATTTATGGTACTAGTGTGTTATTATACATATAACTCACGAGCCTACGGCCTCGAGGCTAATTTTGTCGAGTGACTTATATGTAATAAACATGCATACATATCCCAAACTTTATTATAATATAAAGTTGAAGTAAGATATACGGGTTCCGGGAAATTCCGAATACTTACGTATTCTACTAAAATTTTGAAGAAAATTCATATGAACATAGGTCCCCAAAAGGGCATTTTTTGCTATGGGGATTAAAGATGGCACCGTGATATTTTGGTTTTATTTTATATTTCTTTGGGAAAGGTTTGAGATAATCTAAATTTTTTGGCATATAATTTCTTTTATATGGCAATTTTCATGTTTTTATTAAACGATTATTTTAATCAGGGGGTACCGACGGGGGGGTTGGAATTTATTACATTTTTAAAACGTCATTTTTTTGCATTTTATTAAAAAATTTATGATTCGCGGAATAAATGACGAAAAAAAAGGTATTCTTGTAAAAAACCTGTCGGACCGTTTTTAAAAAACCCCCAAAAAAAATAATGCTATGGTCGCTCAATAATAAAAAATCACATCAAAGTAGGTTATTAGTGCAATTAAAAATAAAAAAGGGTCTATTTACTTTTAACAAACGAATTTGACGAAAGGGTTTTAAAATAAAGTTTATTTAAATATTATTTTAAATAAAGTGAATTTGGGAAAAAGTCCCCATTTCTTTTAAAATGCCGGAATATCTTTTTGAAATCCCCGACATATTTCTTTGTACGGCAGAGCAAACTTGTGCGGTAAGCTCGGGGGTTTACCAAAAACTTTTAAATCTTTTCCCTTTCTGATAAACTTTGGGGCATACATCGGGTTAAAGAAATTTAATTTTCGAAATAAAAATTGTGGACGAAATCGTACTACGCGAACGCCGCAGGGAAATTTTCTACAACAGATTGAAGTTTAACCCGGGTAGAAACCGAAAATTTGCGGAATATCCAGGTGAAGGGGGAAATTTGGAGGGAATTTTTTACCATACCTTTGCAAAGATTGGGCCAAAACCCTAAGCATGCCCTGATGGGTTTTGAGTGGATGCAGATAAATGCCATCGCCGTCATTTCCGTAAAGTCTTTTTTCGCGGGGCGGGCTTTCGCGTGAATGAGGAAATTTTCTAACAATCATATTTAGTCAGATGAAAACCCCCGCGTTTTTCGAACCCTGGTTTCGATAAGTTTTCCATTAATGTTTGGGCGGTATTATGGGAAATGATTTTTGGGCCATCGAAAGCAGTTTAGATGGTCCTGCCCTTTTTCAAAACCCCCAGTTTTTTTT
Source organism: Listronotus oregonensis (assembly GCA_019359885.1). Classification (NCBI taxonomy): domain Eukaryota; kingdom Metazoa; phylum Arthropoda; class Insecta; order Coleoptera; family Curculionidae; genus Listronotus; species Listronotus oregonensis. Next base: position 35,658 of record JAHBCN010001385.1, read on the forward strand.
AAGTTTCCTTGTGGATTAAGATTAGAAACATTTTTATAAGATGGCCCAGCCCACTTATTTTTTAAAAAGTTAACATTCAAATCAGCCCATCCGTTTTGGTGGTTGGACGGGGTGGACCATAGCTTCCTCCCTTCGCCGGGATTTTTAATCCGTTAGACTATTTTCTCGGGGTTATTTAAAACACTTGGTTTATTCAGTGCCCATTAGTATACAACAACTAAACAAGAGTCATTCATTGTCAAAAAATACGGAACAAGCAAGGTGTTTTTCCGAGTTAACGTTCAATGGAAATCTTTAGCCAGTTGTAAGAAAATTAATCACTCAACACTTTTCTGTAAATTTAAAAAAGGGCTCATGTTTGTTTAAGTCATGTATTTTTTTGGGTTTTTGTATTTTCTTTTTTTTTTATTGAAATTTGTTTTTCATTTCCTCCTTTTTATTACTATTAAAACCTACTGCTTTTTCTTTTTTATGTAACTAAAAAAATAAAACTTTTTTTTTTATTTAACACCCCAACATAAACCCACTTTTATGTAGCAATTTTTTTTAATTTTTAAACGACCATGAAACTTTTTTTCTTTTTAATTTTTCGAAAACGGCTTTGCCTGGGCAGGTTTCACAAAAATACCTTTATATTTATTCCGCGGAATTAAAAAATTTTTAAAAAACTGCAAAAATATGACGTTTAATAAAATGTATATTAAAGGACCCCCCCTGTCGGGGGACGCCCCTTGATTAAAATTCGTTTAATAAAAACGAAAAATAATTTTTAAAACGGGAAAATTTATATGCCTTAGCATCGAAACTTCCAGAAATATAAAATAAAACCCATATCAGGGGGCCATCTTTGAATCAAATTATATTTTAAATTTGCGGGCCTATTCATATAACGTTTCTTCCCTAATTTTCATGTAGAAACACGCCTGAATATTCGGGAAAGGTATTTCCCCCCAAACCCCGTATAGAAAGATTCTTAAAATTAAATAAATTCCCCCGTATATTTCTTTTGTCAAATTATAAAAAATAAATAGAAAATTTTTCTTGCAACAACGCAATTTTTCGAAGAAGGTTGCGGTTTTGTAACTAAGGTGATTGTTTATTTAAAAAAAATTGATGTTCATAACTCACTAGTGAGATAAAATCTATAACTCACTACTTTATCTCACTAGTGAGTTATGGGTCACTTTATTCGTCTAAATTCGTCTAAAAAACGGAAAAGTTTACTGTTCCTACTTGTTGTGATTTATCACGTCTGAAATATAATTTGGAAAAATAAACAGCCGCTTTAACTAATTAGAACGAACCATAACCGAGGAGAACTGCGATTTTAAATTTGTCAAATTATCCATACGTTTGATTAAGTCGTGGCAAAATTGCGACCAAACGAAAAGGTTTGCTGTTCCTACTTTTAGTGATTTTTAGATCTGAAATATAAAGGGTAAAAAGCCGCTTTAACAAACCATGAGAACAACCACAACCGACCAGAACAAAGGGCTTTTGAATTTTCTACATTATCCCTACGCAGAAGTTATGAAAATTTTTAAATAATTTCAATATGGTATTTATTTGGTTGGTAATTTAGGTCGTTACAATAGTCGTTGTACAAACGACTAGCATAAAATTGATTAAATAATTCAGTGTATAAAACGAGAATATTTCAGGTAAATTTCGGAAGTGTACAATACGCGAGTGTACGAAACAAGAAAACACGTTTTCGTAAACCATTGGGAAGTCAAGCGGCACTTTTTGCACAAGTTCAGTTGTTCCGCACGAAGTCGTGCGGTACGAGTTTTTAGAAAGATGACAAGGAAAATTTGACGTTGTTGTGTGTTTTGAAACAGGGCATTTTAAATTTGTACAGTTTGTATTTCTTGTACTTTTCACCAAGGAAGGTAGAAGTAAATTTTTTGCAAAACCTATAAGATCGATATCGATATTACATGCACCATTGCGATTTTTTAACCGAACTTTTCGCTGTAAGTGTTTCTATTCAGAAATGTAACGTCAATCATGATGTAGTTTATGTAGAAATTCCCTTAATAAAACAATATTTGATGTAAAATCATGTAAAATTATAATCTTTATTGCAATCAAAATCAAATCAATAAGGTAACTCAATTGGCGACATTTATTTATAGATATGCAATTAATAAAAACGCGGGATCCGTTTTTAACCTAATAAAATTTTAGAATATATAAATAGTTCGTTGAATGTTTTAAAAGTAATATCACCTGATTTTGTCACTTTTAAAGTATAAAAACTTAATGATAACGGGGAAGTCCAAAACTTATAAGGCGCCATTATATGTGTTTTGAGTGGCACTTTCCGTTTGATGAACCCTTAGTTTTCAGAACAAAAAGGTGATTGACTCTTTTAAGTAATATCAAACCTATGAGCTAGTGCCGGGTATTCAAGTGAGATACCAATACGAACCAACTTACATATATTCTATCTACACAGAGACATGAATGCGGCTGTTGTGATGTAAGAGAAAAGAAAGAAAAAATAGGTTACTCACAGAATATACGTCCTACATGACGTCAAATATAGGCTGTTGCACAGACGAATCTGTGTTTCCAAATTATCCCATGATTCTTTGTCGGGTGAAATTAGGCTGTTAATATTAAAAATTGGAAACAATACCATGCAATTTACTGATTTTTTTGTAAAAAAGTGTATTTACCGGAACGATATCGTTATTTTTCAGAGCAAGCTATCTTCTTCTTCTTTCCTGAGCCGTCTTGATTCACTACGGAGGACAGCATCCTCTTGGGCTTTTTTGCTACTCAATCTTTTATGCCAATTCTGCCATTAGTCTTGTTACTACAAGTCTGTATAACTCGAGACTGGTTGGTTGATATATTCCTGTGGACTCATTTTCGGTTTACATTTGCACAGGATATGGTAGGCTGTTTCTTCCCCTTCGTCGCACATTCTGCAACTTGGGTCCCCATTGTATGTGTAGGTGTCCTCTTAGGTTATCGTGCCCTGTTAGCAACCCTACTGTTATGCAAGTCCTTTTCTACTTTGTCTAAGTAGTTCTTCCTTCGTTCTTTTGGATGTGTCCCCTCTGAGCCTTTTTCCATGTCTTTCTGCATGAGGTTCCTGTATTCCTCGTGTTTGTTTCGGATCTACCTCGGATTGCCTTCGTGCTAAGTTTTGTAACAAGGGCAGGTTCTGTTCCAAAGTATGGGGGTGGAGATGAATCTCCCATGTCAGCTTCGACGTTACCTAAGAGCAAGATACTTATACTATGATATTTGAACTCGTTTGTTTCAATGACACTAAGAACTACCACTAAAACTACGACTTATATAGTATTCAGATTTCGGAATGTCAATACAAAGCTTGCTAAATCACATTCTGTGTTAGAAATTATTACAGGATCTTTAATTTTTTTTTCAGTGGGTTTATTTCATAAATAATTTGTGCTTTAGACCATTTTATACGGTGTTGTTTTGACCAAGCTGTTCATAATAACAAACAACAAAACGAGTTATTACACATACAAAGACTAATTAGTTATTAGCTTAAAAACAGGGTCTAACATACCAAAAATTTCAAAAATAGAATATATATATATATATATATATATATATATATATATATATATATATATATATATATATATATATATATATATATATATATATATATATATATATATATATATATATATATATATATATATATATATATATATACATATATATTAACACATAGTATATTATTAAAAACATAAAAAATGTAAGTTAAATTATTATTTCAAAATCTTTCAATTTACTACTGGATTCGTTACATGAGATTTTGAGGGTTGTCTGCTCATGGATCCGGGGTTCATAATGGATCCAATATGAGATGATTTTCAAAATCAAGAGATTTAGTCAACATTTCGTACATTATGAGTTGTAGTCTGACTTCGGACCGTGATCATCCACCGTCAAAACTTCCGTACAACAAAGTTTGCGTAGATCGCTTGAATTTTTGAAAAATGGTAACTTTGATTTTTATTTTAAGGAAAAAACGTAAAACAATAATTTGGGTGATTTTGATTTTTTTTTAAAATTTTAAAAAATCAGTATTTTGCTTTTTTTGTGAATTTTTTATTTTAGACATTTCCGGCCAATGAGTTCGTTGTCACCCGGTATATCCCAGCAACGGGTGTACAGGGCCTTATTTAGAGGGTGGCAGGATGGGCGCAGGTACATGAGGGGACCAATTATGAAAAAGTTACATAGATTTAGTAGGACTGTTATGTACAGTATTTTTGTAACTAGGATTTTATTGTAGTTTATTCTAAGTTTAATCATCCGAAAAACAGTTAATTACATATACATTTCACTTCTTTAGTCAGATTCTACAAACAGTATATATAAAAATTTTGACACAATTTTACCAAAAAATTGGTATGTTACCTAGTTAAAGAAACGAAATTTCAGATTAATTTTTAACCTACAATCCTTTTTTTTGTAAATTTCCGGAACCACCCCGGACCCCTGTTTCATTAGAAGGTTTTCCCAATTTCCAAAACTTCGGTGTGTGGGGGGGGGAAGGCGAAAGGGTTGGGCCCTTTAAGGGCGCGGTTCATCCCCCTTGGAAGGCCCTGCAAGTTAAAACAAGTTTTTAACAAAAACCCCCAACGCAACAAAATTAAACGGATAAAAATAATTAATACCGCATATTACTCTAGGGAACAATAGAGAAAACAATTATTAAAGCATTTCGATTTGCAGCATTTTTGGTTTTTTATTTTTTGGCCCCTTAACACAAGGAATATATTTAGAAACCCTTATAGCGTATCACATATTACCTTTGTGTACCAATGATTTTTACCATGACCCATACAATTATTATTTTATACTGCGGTGTGTACCGTTTTTGTTTGCTGATTGAACTCTATAGAAATTTTTTCCCAGGTATCAAAGTATTTTAATATTTCGAGGTAAAATGAGAACGATAAATTGTCTTGATAACTTTAATGCCAAAGCGATAAATACTCATACCAAACTTAAAAAGAATTCAGTAAGAACTGGTTTACACATATTGGAATATATTTCGAAAATTATTTATAATAGTATTGAAATTAAAAAGTAAAAAGTAAGAAAAAAGGTTAAGCAAAAACACAAAACGATAATTTTTTCAAATTTTTTTAATATATAGTCAGGGTCGGTTTTAGTTTTTTGCCGCCCATAGGCTAATATATTTTGCCCATTTAATTTTGTCAACTTTTTTTGAATATCAGAGTAAAAATAATTGCAATAAAGAATATAAACTACATTAGTAATTCTTATAAAAATAAAGTAAATTTTAAAATTTTTTTAACTATTTTTTAAAATATTAAAACAATTTTAATAATTTACAATTTTTTTTTAAAAAAATAAATCGTAAATTTGCCGCCCAAAATTTTCCCCGCCCTGGGTTTCAGCCTACTCGTTTTTGCGTAAACCCAATTGTTTTAAGGGTGTGTCCAAGATAGGAACGGCATGGAGTTCTTCGAAAGGGGTAAAAAATGGGAGGGTAGTTTAAAATTTAAAGTTGCGTATTGGGCAGTCAATATCCCTGTTAAAAAATTATTTTGTATTTCCAGAAATATGGCGGCAAGCCTGAGATTTTCCATTTTCGTTTTTATTTTTTACAAGTTTATTTTAAAAGGAAAATCTAAAAATATATTTTTGATTGGAACTTTTGCTTCTTCATCTATTGGTGAAGTCAAATTTTTTTCGACGTTTTGTTGTCGCTAAACCACCATTCTTAAATACGAGCCCCGATTGTTTATTGCATTTTTTCAACAGTTTTAGTCCCAATTATATTGGGTGTATAACACCCCCCTTTTTTCTGCTAAATAAACATATTTTCCATAATAAAAACCCAGGGGCCCTGTTTAAAAAATAAAATTAATGATAGTTTAACGAAAAGAAATTGTAAAAAAATTCACTTTACCATTACATGAGCCAAAAAGTTTCAGTGAGAATGTATTTTTACAATTTTTTTAATTTTAAAAAAAAACTAGTAAAAAAACTAAACAAAAATTTAAAATTTCCGTTTTTTTTGCCATATTTGAAAGTACAATTTTTTTAAAGGTATTATTGAGCTCCTAATGCAACTTTGTCAAATTTAAACCACCCCTCTATCTCTTAACGTTTTGGGGATCCCCCCCTGCTGTTTATTCTTATTTTTGAACATACTGTAAATGGGGAAAAGTAAAATATAATTATTAATCTGTTGTTACTAAAATGAAAGCATCAAATGGGGCCGCTACTTTTAAAAAAGAATTAAAAAACCCAATTTTAAAATGATTCTGGGTTTGATTTAGAAACTAACATTTTCGGACCCATATGTAAAAAAAATATATTTTCAAAAAGAAATCACTTCCTGCAATTTGGCCGTACTTTTTTAAACACCCGTATGTAATGTTATACATAATGACAAAGGAATGCAATAACATACGATCGATTTTCTTTTTCCTTTTTACATTGAGTCTCCAAATTACAAAAAACGTTTAATAACATTTTGATAGGTCCCCCATGTGTGTTTGGATTAAATTTCATGTCACGATAACAAAAAAAACAAAGTCAAAATTAGAGTAGATTTAACATATAAATTTTTAAGTAAACCTGTAGAATCTGTTAAATTAAATAAGTTATAGGTTGAGTTAACTGGATATTTTAATCTGTTAATTGTAAAGAAAACAAATTGAAAAATACAATTATCGAATTAAACTAATTTGGAAAGATAACTACTTTAAACAAGGTCTCAATTTTTCACAGACAAAACTATGACAAACCAAAACTAAAGAGCCCCATTTTTAATAAATCTCACTTTTGTAGGTCTAATTTTTGTCAGATTAGGTGACCAAGGTCAATTACAAGAGATGTAATTTCTGACAGATATTATACAGGGTGTTTTATAAGGAAATGGTACTGTCAGGGTCCAAAATAAACATAAAAGCTTTTATATTAAAATTTTAAGGGGGTGAACCTTTATTTCAGATACAGGGTGTCTACCACAGTGCTTGGGAAGAATGGTGGAATTTTTAAAATTTTTAAAACCCCAGCTTATGTTGTGCCAAACATAAGGGTAAGAACAAAAATTTTTTAAAAAATTAAAAAAATTAAATTATACATTCTGTTTTATTTTTTTTTTTAAATTTTGCTAGAATAAAATCAGATGCGTCGTAATTTTTTTAAAATCCAAAATCTGAAAACGGTTTCTTAAAACAACTTTTAACAAGAATATTTTTTTGATTTAAAAAATAAGAAAAACAATTTTTTAAAATTTTCTTAAAAATGAAAACAGGGCCGTACTAAAAAATTGGGGATTGTTCAAAATAGTAAAAATACGTGCTTCCCCTCAAGTAAGAGCAATAAGATTAGATTGAACAGTCATAACCAAAAAACCCCGGATACAAATTTTTTTACTCCAATATTTACATTATCATAGTTTTTATTTAAAAATAGAAAAATTAAAAAAAAATTTTAATACCCCGTATTTCGAAAACGAAGGCTTTGGGCCCTAATTTTTATAGGCTTTTATGTTTATTTTTGGGACCCTGTTTTGGTCCCCGTATTGACATTTCCCATGAATCACCCTGTATAATTTTTTGGCAGATAACATTTTGCCGAATGTCATTAGTAGATTGAATGATACCCTTTAATTTAAAAAACAAAAGTTAACAATCGGTTTAGAATGTTTAACAAAACCATTGCTTTATTCAATGATTTTAGTAGGAAACCCCGTCAAAATCTGAATTTTTTAAACAATCTAAACCGTTGTTAACTTTAACAATTGTTTAAGTCCATTGCTAAATTTAACAACGCGATCATCACTGGCCTTTAAATTTTTTTAAAAATTTTTATAGACAGCAGCCTTTTTTTAAAAATGGTATTGTTCATATTAAGCAGATAAAATTATTGAGAGGTGTTATATTTTTGTTGTCCCGTCTCTCTTAAGTTTGTGACCTTTTTGTTTTAATAGTTACTATTTTTAGAATAACTATTAAATATACTAAACAAAAAAGTTACACGTTTGTGAAAAACATTTTTATTTATAAAAGTGGTATTCGTTAATTTGATAAAATAGTTTAAATAAAGATATGCTCTTTAAAGGCTAATTTATGACGAAATTCTTAACCCTGTTCGACTTAAATTAGTATAAAAAACGGATATTGGCATCTACAATTATTTTAAAAAAATTTATTTGAATTGCTCTATTAAGGAAACTTTACTGTTTTACTTATATTTGTTAGAATGGTTTTGTTGTGGTTTACATCCAATTTTAAAAAACCCAAAAATGGCGGTCGTGCTAGTATGTCAGTAAGTATTTTAATTATTACTTTTTAAAAAATTTATTTCATTGAAATTTATTGAGAGATCTTTTTATTTTTTCCAAAAAAAGTGCTTGTTTTTATTTTTCTTCAGTGTGGTTTATCAATTGGCAATTTTTTATTTCTTTTTTTAAAAAAAAACAAACATTATTTTCGAAAATGTGGGTTTTTTGTGGGGGAGTCAATAAAAAAAACTTTACTGTTACATCCGTTTAATCACGGAGGAAAATGACATAACGATTTGTCCATAAAATATTCGACATTCCCTGGGTTTTGGGCAAAACCTTCATAGCTAATAAAGGCGGGGGATTTTGGGGGAGGGCCACATCAAACAAGGGGAGAGAAAAAGAAATTCTCGTTTAACCCTGCTGATTTGTCGGGGAGGTATATACCCCCCCTGCGTGCTGATTTTTGGTTTTTCCCCTCAATCAGTCGGAAAATTGGGGGAAGAAAGAGAGAGGTTATAGTACTTTTCTTTGCACTATTGCCTGATTGCCGTGAGGCAGGGTTTTTTTTTTAGTAATGTATTAAACTGGGGAAAGGGAAAAAAAATGTTGAATATTACAGTGGTGGCAACAGTTTTTGTTACTTAAAAAGGGAAAAAAACTTCCGTTTTTTTTGTCATCGTATCGCTATTGTTTGTTTCAGGTTGCGTTTAGAGTCTAAACTTTTCCTGTGGTTACTTCTGGTTAGTATTAACCAGTTGATTCTGGTTACTACTAACAGAACTAGAATAAAACTAAACAAAAACTTACCAAAAATGTGGCACTTTTATCCCTTAATTTTAGGGATTTAATTGTATTTTACTTGGTTTTTTACTTGAAGGTTCAAGATTCAAAATCTCCGGGAAATTTTTTTGTTTTTTCCCTTTTTTATCTGGGGTATAAATGTATAATTTTTACATTTCTTCTCAACTATCCTAAGTATATAAATTTTTTGATCCCAAGGAATTCCTAATAGCATTTTAGATATTTTTTTGCGATTATCATCTTAAAGTTTCGAACCATCTAATCTTCTTCAGCGATTCCCAAAAGATGTAAATTACATGTTAAAAACCGTGTTTTTAATGGGGATCTTAAGAACCCTTTTTGGGTTTCTTGGGATGTTGCAAAACTGGTGGCATCCCATCTGCAAAGATGAATTTTACCGCTGTACAAAGAATTTTTAAAAATTGACAGTTTTGTCCAAGAAGAAGAAAACTGACAGCTAATTTTTTTTTAAAGAGTTCTTCACGGTTTGGCTGATTGCCCACAATTCTGTTTTAATGAATTTTATGTTCCAGAAGACCCCTTTTGGGGAAAAAAGAATATTTAATATTCAAACAAATTATGAACAGAATAAGAATGATAGAAAAATAGAAATTTTAAGGGGAGCCTAATATAGATCTGTTTCATGTACCCAAAAAGCTTTCTTATCTCTTTTTTTTGGGTATTTTTTTCCGCAAATAAATAAATGAAAATGTGTTGGGCAAATAGGGTCAGAGTCATCCTGCAGCTGAACGGTTTTTTTCTTTATGAACAAAATCAGTTTTAAGTTTTTAACTGAGCGAAACAGAAAAATGGAAGGCAATTATGATACATTGTTCTCCTAAAAACTCGGTCAAGAGAAACCTGTTGCTGTTCTAAAAAAAAGGTGCCCGGCTGAAAGCCCCCTTTTTGGGTAGTTTGAGTAGCGCGCAAACCCAGATTTTTGATTTGGGTAAAATGGTGTGCCCAGTATTCGTCGCATCTGGTTTAAGGTGAAAAATATAGATTTTTTAAGAGGTCCGAAAATTGGATCCAATTGGGGTTCATAATGTTTTCTAAAAGGTATAAAAAAGAAAAATTTTAAAAAACTATATGAAAGCCAACACTAAATCAAAAGCTTCTGCTGTAATATTTTTTTTAAATTCTGATTTAGTTTTTAAAATTTCCCTTTGAGTGAAAGTCACCCAAAATCGGTTATGTTTAAAAACTATTTTCTTAACTCGACTATATTTAAAACCGTTACAAGAGGCTTTAGATTTTTTTCTCCTTTAAAATGGTTTATAATTGGGCCCCAAAAAATAGTTACCGATATCTCGTAGGTTTGGGAATAAAAAAAACAACACCCGCACATACCCAAATTTTGAAGAACCTAATAAATATAATATTTTTAAATGGGCTATACAAAAATTGTGGTAGTGGGAGGTTAGTCTCCCCCCCCGCCTCGCTTTCCTTTCGCCCGACCCTAAGGTAGCGTAAATGCATTTTTTTTTAATACATCGCTGATTTTGATCCATAGTTAGCACCCTTGAAATAGATGATTTTTTAGACTTACCAACACTAATTTGTTTGTGACATTTTAATTCTTCCGTTTCGAAAGGGAAAAATTTTTTTTTCAATTGATTTTATATTACATTAAATACCAGCACCGTAAAATTTAGAAAAATCAAACTAAAAAATATATAACAACAATAAAAAATTTCATCTGAAATACCCATGTAATATACGTTAATATTGACATTTGTATGTTATTCTCAAAATGATAATATTTGACTAGTGTATGCCGAATACTTATTCACGTTTTAGTAGTTTAAAAGGTCGATGACTTCTTATCCCCCCTGTATAGAGAGATTTATGACAACGTAAATATTTGTTTAAAAATTATAAGGGAGTGCCACTTTTTTAACCTACTTATTATATAAAAATAAAGGAAAACACAGTACATTTTCTTGTGGTAATTTTAATTAATAATTTTAAAATTAATAACCGAAAATGTAAAAACAGAATATCCCTAGGTTTCAAATCGGATTATCGTGAAGGCCAGAGCTTTTAACCTACTATCATTAAAACAACCTTTGTCGCAATTGAATTTTTGGGAGTTAATATAGAAAAAGATTTTTAAAATTTAAAATTTTAAAAAAGGGGAAAAAAAAAAATAAAATAAAAAAAGAAAAAAAAGTGGTAAATGGGGACCAAAAAGTTTAAAAAATTAAAAGAAATTTTTTTAAAAAAAATTTTTGTATTTTTGAAAAAATAAAAATTCCCTTTAAAGGCTTTTAAAATTTTTTTTTGGTAATTTAACCAAGATAAATTTTTAACCCAAAAATTTTATATCTTTGTGGGGAGTCCAAAAAAATAATTTTTTTTTTATGAAAATATTAAGCTTTTTAAGACAATATAAATTTAGAAATTTTGTTTTTTTTAGGAAAGACTTTTTTTTAAAATTTTTAAAAATTTTTTGAAATTTTAGGTTTTTTTCTTAATTAAATTTTTTAAAATTTCTTAAAATAAATTTTTTTTTTTTACATATCAAATTTAAAATTGTTTTACAAAAATTAAATTTAAATAAATACTTTGGTCTACAAAAATATGGGAAGGTTAACAATTTTTTAAAAAAAACAAAAAAGAATTCCGAAAACAATTCTTATTTTTATTCATATGAATTAAATTTTTTTTTTTTAATTTTTTTCTTAAATAATTACCTAGCGAAACCCCCTTTTTAAATTTTTGTTTTTTTAGCAAAAAATTTTAATCCATACCCAAAATAAACCCTTTTTTTTTAAACCCAGTTTTAAATGAATCATTAAAAAATTAGTTATGGAAAAAAACCGTTAAAAAAAAGTTGTTTCGGGGGTCATAAAATTTCGGGTATTTTTGCGAAAAAATTAAATCAAAAAAAATTTAAAGAAACAAATAAAACCCCAAAAACCCTGGAATTTCCCAAAACCCTATACTTAAAAGTTTGGTAGTTTTTTTCCAAGACTAAAAAACGATAAAAAACATTTTTTTAAAAGTAAGTGGCCCAAAACATTCCTTTAAATCAGTAAACAAGTTTTTCTTGTGAAAACAAATGAAATATACCCCTTTTACCAGGATTTTCCTTTTTTAATTTATTAAAAGTTATTACAAAAACTAAAATTATAAAAATTGTCAAAAAAAACCCAAAACATTAGACTAAAACGCCATATTATGTGTCATTGTCCAACCCAAAGGGCCGAAGGTGGCGGATTTACGCCCTAGGGAAAAATCCTGTTGTCACGTTTTTTGGCCTTTATTAGTAGTTGTCAAAAAAATTATTTTTTTGCACCCTCTTTCTGTAATACTTATAGTAATAAATATAAATAATACAGTAAAAAAAAAATGGGGTAGAGCTAATTTGATGAAATTTAAGAATAAATTAAGTAAATTAATCATAATATACTATCAAGTAAATAAAAACAGAAATATACTTGGCAGCATTACGAAAAAAATAGATCTGTAGTAACATTTTCCTGTCGATTTAGTGTTTGAGTACAGAGGTCATTATCGCTACAAAACCCCCGGGAATGTACTTTTAAAGATCCCCAAGGCCAAATCAATGCTTTCTTCAGTTAACAACAGCCATAAACTATATGAGTTACACAAATTTCATAAAACAAAATAGAGCTTTTTAAATTTCATAAAAAAAAGTTATATAAATTTTTTTGATAAGATAAATAAAAAGGAGATATAAACGAAAATGATTTGCAAAATAGTCCAGAAGGGGAAAAAAAATATTTATATGATTTTGTTTGTTTTTTTATTATAAATTTTTTATTTATTATCAACCAAATCATTTAAAAAATTTGCAAAAAAAAGGAAAAAAAATCAAATATTTTTCAGGGGTATACCTACAAAAAAGACCTGAAAATTCGAAAAATATTGCATTTAGACAAAAAGGTTCTATAACCTAAAATAAAGATCTTGTAAAAATACATAATTTATGTCATATAAAGTTTGATGAATCTTTAATAGTTTTTATGATATTGACGTTTTAAAGTAAAAAAAATCGGTAATATCTGAAATGACGCCTTCAGATTCGTAATTAGCAATAAAAAGTACACCAGAAAATCTTATTCCGACACCCAGCATACACCACTTTTTTTCAGAACCTGTATTACCAATATATTATATGGTCTTTTTTTAGTAAATTTGTATGAACTAATATTTCGCTAACGACACGGAAAAACAATAATTTGGCCAGTTATGTATAACTTGAAATGCGCTTATTTAAAGATACTCTTAAAGAATCTTGGGTTCTAAATAAAAAAAATCATAAATACCATTACATCTCAAATTTGGGATATATTGTATAAATATTTCTTTCTTAAAAAAAAACGCAACGAAAAATACTAATTGATGGGTTTGAAGAGTTTTCCAAAAAATAATTTATTTTTAATTGATTTAATTTCTTCCAAGTTATAGACTCGTACTGTATATACCACTAAAATTCAAACGTAAGTCCGAACTCAATATTGAAGCCTAATTAGAAACCAAAATCCGGAAATGCATTCTGACATTATAGCTTTTTTTTATTTGTTTCATTTCCTTGGGTTTTTTGTAACCGAATCATCCCCCAAAGAATTTGTGTATTCGTGTTTTTTTTATTTACCGTCCATATTTTTGGAGCAAATTTATTATGATGTTTCAAATTTTTTCTGATAGGGGGTTAATTTGAACGGAATATATGAATTTTTTGAATCTCTAAATGCAGTGTGAAAGTTCTCTTTCCCTTTATAAGGTGACGACAAACTTTGACAGCCGATAGAACACCTCTTTTTATTGAAAAATTTTCTTAAGAAATAGCTTTTTTAAGATACAGGGCGTTTTATTTGATCATCTTGATGGTGGTTTCAAAACTTTGAAAGTTTAAAATTACACACTTATTAAAGTATAGGTAAGAAATAAATACATTAGATTTTCTTAAACTAAATTAAAAAAAAGGTAATAAGATAATCTCGTTTTATTTTGAATTAAATATTATTAAATATTTTATTGGAGATTCAAATTGACGTAGATGTGCGAATGCAAATATTATACTCCACAATAATTTGTTGCATTTGTTTGAGAGCCTACTTGAGCTTTAAATACAATTGGTATTAAATCTGCACTATCATTTATGTATCAATATAAACTTAAAATTTTGAGTGTGTGTTTTAAGTTTAAATAAAAATTAAGTAAATTACTGTTAGAATACTTTTAATGTTAATTATTGTTTATTAAAAAAGATATTTTTTGCGATGATTTACTACATTTGATTGTAAAATACTAAAATAGCTGTTAGAAAAACAGCTTTACACACTTAGAGTACCTGCAAAGTCTCCATTTTTTAAATTTTTTCGATTGAAATGTAAAAAAACATATATAAATTATAAATAACCGAATCAGTTGGTAAAGGGGGTTTGTCTCCCCCCGTTTAAAAAAAGTTTTTTTTATTTCCCCTTTATTTATCAAAGTTTTTAATAAAAAGATGTTTTTTAAAAAACCACCTTGAACTGAAAAAACTAAAATTCTAAAATTTTTGGGGCACTAATATTTATAGGTAATGGTAACGCTTCAAAAAGTAGACATGTGAGCCACGTTGTCCATATCTCTGGAACAAATCATCTGAAATTAAAAAAAAAATAGTGGCGTTAGATTAGGTATAACAGTGAGTTCGATTCGACCTACAATCATTAAATTTTTCATCTAATTAAAAAAATGTGGACTATTTTAAAAAAATATATTAAAAATTTTTTTTGTGGTTTTTGTTTGTTGAGATGATTGTAGGTCGAATCGAACTCATACATCTAAGGGTTAAAATTTCATGAGAATCGCTTCAGTAGTCTCTAAGAATCGAACAACGTAAGGTCGAAAAACATAGATTCAAGATAAACGCGTTTAAATTTTTTTTATTGTCGCAAAACTAAAAATAATCTTACCAATATTTAATCATCGATTCCTGCACCATGCAAAATACCTTCTGCTTCTTCAAGGATTTGACATTTATTCAATTTATCTTCTCTTAGCTTTATTCTGCCTTCTTTAGAAGCCTCTGATGATTGGCGGTTTCCTAAAGCTATGCGCGCTTTGACGCGCCTGTCGCACGCTCTGATAATAAAACCTAAAAGACAGAAAAGTACATTTAGAATGCTCGGATTATTCTAAAATCTTCGAAGAATGTTGTTAAATTAATAAACTTTCGAAAAATAGAAAAAAAAAGAAAAGATTTTTTTAAAAATGGCCGAGTAGACTAACCCCTTAAGTATATGCTTTATTGCACTGTGCAAAAGAAAATAACAGACGGCCAAGCATCACTGGGGGCACTAGTAAACCCCAAAGTAACGTCCAAGCTGACCTGGGAATGCCAAAAAGAACTGGAAATCCTGGAAGAACGCAACAGAATAACTATCTTGTGGGTACCAGAACATTCGGGAATAAAAGGTAACGAAAAAGCGGATAAGCTAGCGAGACAGGGATCATCCACACCACACTTTGGACCAAAATCTGCCCTTGGAGTGACCAAAACCACAGCACGAGAGCAAACCAGGGAATGGATCCGAAACAAACACGAGGAATACTGGGAAAACCTCAGTAGAATTAGACATAGAAAAAGCTTCATAAGGGGCCCATCCAAAAGAACTAAGGAAGAACTACTCAGACAAAGTAGGAAAAGACTTCGCATAACAGTAGAGTTGCTATCAGGGCACGAAAACCTTAGAGGGCGACTACACAAGATAGCCTCATATTTACAATGGGGACCCAAGTTGCAGAATGTGCGACGAGGAGGAAGTGCAACAAATGTGAAGCATTTAATCACAAAAGACAGGCATTATTTGGGCAACCAGAAATGAGCGCACAGAAATATATATTAACCAACCAGTCTCGGGGTTGTACAGACTTGTAGAAGAAACAGGACTAATGAGAGGATTGGTATAAAAGATAATGGGAGATTAGGCACAAAAAGCCCAAGAGGTTGCGCTGCCTCCGGTAGTGAATCAAGACGGATCCCAGGGGAGAAGAAGAGAAAAAGAAGAACCCCTTAAGTCACCAGTTAGTAAACTAATTAAAAGCAAAATTTTAAGATATTTTTCACTTTTCTGATATTTAAACTAAATTTTTATAATCATTCCCCAAACGTCTCCCATAAGCGGAATGTCAATATTGATTTTTGGGTTAATGGGTAAGCAAATGCGATTGCCAAAAAATAGTTTTAATATATCATTTTTTTTCATATGGCGGTCACTGTAAAATTTAAATACGAACGAAATCTCTCTATAAATGGAAAATGTCAGATTTCAGTTCTTATTACGATGGGTGTAGATGATAGATTTTTATAAAATATCCATCTAAAACACTAAATATATCTACTTGAAAATGTTTATATGTAAATATTATCTGTGTCGGTACACGGAGATGCAAAGATACAGATAAAATTCTAACTTAAGTCCCATGGATGGCGCCTAGCATAAAATACGTTTACAACGTCAAAAGACAAGTGCATACATAAATACGATGAAATATAGGGACTATAAATTTGTAGCAAACTGCAAGCAAACGGAGATACACAAGTTTTGTCTCTTATCAGCGATATTTTGTTTACAGTATGAGGTTATAAGATGGGGTTAATAATTTTTAAATTGCGGTATGGTTTTCAAAGAAATACGAAAAAAAACATTTTTATGTTAAAAGACCAGATACGTATTATACTACGTGACAAAGAAAGGTACACATCTAGTATTTATAATCTTATTTTAATAATATTTTAAAAGGAAATTTATTTTTGGTCCATTAAAAACTCTTTAAATTTTTAGCCTTATTTATAGCTTTTTTGCCGTTTTTGTCTTGGGATCTGTTCAATTCAAATTTTACTAATTTAAGCTCATAATTGTGGTTAACATTTAAAGAATCAAGTAACAATTATATCCAAGAATGTTATTTTTTCATCACATCGGCAACATTGTTACGTGCAAACTTGCCTTTTTGCCAAATGGTGACCCTAAATATTTTATTGGAGTTTAACGAAGTACATTGTTGTAATTTATAGAAAACATTCCCTAAATGTTACTTGGGGAGTTTGTTTCAAACGGTTATATTTTAACAAACAACATGCCCCGAGTGCAAAGACTGGAACATATTCCTCAGCTTAGTGTCTTTGGAATTGTGGGTATATGTGAGGCTGGTCTTTCAACTAGAGAAACCGGGAGGTACCATTTTAAGATATTATTAGGCATAGATTTAAGAAGGTCGAGAACACAGAGCTAAGAGTACCACAAGTTGTAGGGAAAGAATAGAGCGTTAAGATCGCCGACTAAGACTTTGGCTCTTAGAGAGCTAAGAAGGTCATTGGACCATTTGGTCTCTTTATTGACTTTTGATCATCGATGCTATCGAATGCAAAGGTACTGAGACAGACTGCTGTAGAAACAGGAATAGAACCAAGTGATCTTCAGTAATAAATCTAGATTTTTTTTGGGTATACATGATAGTCGTGCAATGGTAAGAAGGAGACGTGGTGAAATACGTAATGTTATAGTGAGGCATGTTTATAAGACCGTGGGTGTAATGGTGTATAATTCCATCGGATGGAACCGGATATTTTCAATCATAATTAGACTTAACAAAGAGGTGTATTGAGTAAGTAGCGGAACTACATGTGTTTCCATATCTTAATACGATCGAAACCCCATTTTTTAACGCTAGATTATACGAGGTCAAAGTAACCGTAGAATTCATGGATCAGTCATATTAACTGTTTACCATGGGTCCCAAGATCGTCTGATCTTTTACTGATCTAACATATGTACGACATCCTATGTCTATTTTATAATAAAATTAAAGTTTATGTATGTTTGCAAGTAACTGACAATAGTTCATCTTTAAAGCAAAACGGCTCATTCCACAAAAAAAGTTCTGGGGGTAAAATAAACTTTAAATACATTGAGTACTGAATTTAAATATAAGTTTTATTATAATATTGATAGTATTGAAAACCAGAAGAAATGATTATTAATGACATCATTTAATAAATTTATTTTTTTATATAATCCACACTAGACCACAAAATACATTAAAACTTGTTAGAACGTTTTTAAAAATTTAAGAAAATAAAAAAACGGCTAAACAAAGCAGTTTAAAATAAAACTAGCTTAAATTAATCCATTTTGGTGTCATAAAATTTTATACAGGTATTTCAAGGACATCAGCATTTTCCCTTGGTTTAACTTAAAATTGGTTGGCCGAAAGATTTCAAAAATTATGGATATTTAAGCTCGGCAATATAAAAAATAACCTAAAATATATACGTATAAAAAAAATGTTACATGCCTAATAAAGACATGTGCACAGCGTTAGGCATGTGCGCCTATCTATTGTTATTTCGCATCCCTCATAAAAACTTCCTCACCCCTTTCTATGCATAAATTATTCGAATTTAAAAGGGGTAAATTCAAACTGCGCATAATATTAGTGGTGATCTTTATACTCTGATTTTTAATTTTAATTGGGTTAATACAGGAGCAAATCCCAATTTTTTATGTGTGTGGAAAAAATCAACGTTACTATATTTTTAAGATTCCTTTTTTTGCGATATAAAGCATTATCAAGTAAATAGATAAAAACTAATTTTTTTGTATTTGCTCCAAAAAAGGGCTATTTTACGGACTCATATCAGTCTGTAAAAAAATCTTTTTCGGATTCAATCCATATAAGTCGTCATGGCAACTTATTTCAATACAAAAATTAAACGCCTAATTTTTTTGAAATTTGGCATTTTTTAAAAATTGACTGGCGTTGTCAAACGACATGTCATACATAATAAAAAGTTTTATTTTTTTTTTGGAGCATATAAAAAAATGTTGTTTGTGACACGTACAGTAACGGCCATTAAATCTTGGGCATTTTTTTTTCCTTTCGTAAGATAGGCTTATGCCACCTTCTACTAAATATAAATACCTGTTGAAAAACCTAATAAAGAAAGAAGTGTCCGTTGTCAGTGTCTAAAAATATTTTTTATGATGCCAAACTTAAGTTTGGCTCAAAAAGTATTAATAATTATTCATTATATTGAGCTGAAAGGTTGGCCAGAAAGGGATGTGGCGAAAGAGCTTAACATACCAAAGAGTACTATTCATTTTGTTAAAAAAAAATGGCAGAAAACACACTCCTTTGAGAGAAGAGCTGGAAGTGGTCACCTATCGAATCAAGAACAAGACAATAATTAAGTTAATGTTTTGAGAAACCAACCATTTAAATCTGTAGTTAAGCAAAAACGGAAAGCAATTTCCCAGCATCGGTTAAAACGGCACGGCGAAGAATAAGGCAAATATCCGAATTGCGCTGCCACTCGGCAGCCTTAAAACCGTTTTTAAAGAATGCAAATCAAGAACAACGCATTGGATTGGCTCTACAATTTTATTTGGAACCTCCGATTTTTTGGGAAAATATAATATTCACCGACGAAAAAGTGGTTCAGTCGTGATACAATGGGATACTTAAGGTATACAGGCCTCAAGGAACACGATTTGATGAAAAATATACCCAAAAGGACAGAAGTAGTGAGCAATTTTCGGTAAATGTTTGAGGGTGGCTGAGTGCACAAGGACTCGGTGTATGGTATTTTATCGAAGGAAGGTTCAATGCGGAGGTATATATGGATCTACTACAATATATTATGCTTATTTCTGTACTGGATCGATTTCCGGACAGAAATTTTATCTTTCAGCAAGATAAGTGTCCCGTTCATACGGCCCGGTAAGTCGATGAATGGATGGAAGAGTATTAGGGTTTTACCGTGGCCCGCAAGTAGTCCGGATTTAAATGTTATGGAAAATGTTTGGGGCTTATTGGTTAAAAAAATAAATACGGAAAACAAGTTTGGGCCGCAAAATGTAAAGAAACTTAAAGATCAATTTTTAGAGGCGTGGAATGAGTTACGAGGGAGTCCGGACTACGCCCGGGCTTTGTTCCATTCGATGCCTGGAAGGCTAACCTTTGTCTTAGAAATAAAATATCACATTTATTTGGCAGTATATGTAAGTTTGTTTGAATTTATTAAATTGTTAATTAATTTATTAATTTGTTTGTTTTTATAAAACATAAATATTTCCTTTAACCTTTGCTTTATTTTTGGTAATTAAGAGTAAAACAAGGTAAAAAAGAGCGATTTAGAAAAATTGACAGAAAAGTCAAAATTTGACAAATTTTTGCTCAAAATTTAATGGCCGTCACTGTACATAAATCAGTTTTTTGGGACTTGGCTTCGCCTCGTCTGGAATCAGCAACGATTCGTCCAAAAAAACTTAATTTTAGGTACTTACAGGTTACAAAAATAACTGTTTAATAAGTAATACTGATTTTTAAGAATGTGTAAATATCTGATTTACGTTTAAGAAAGACACATGTTCAAAAAATGTATTGCATTCGGTAAAAAAGTCGATAACCATAGTTACTGATTTTTCAAACCAATGCAATACAATAATTTATTTTTAGGTGTTTTTCTCAAACGAAAATTAACAGATTGTAGAGCCCAATAATGTATGATTGGAAACAGCAATAATGTATGTTTAATAAACAAATTATTAAACGTTTTATTTATTTCTCTAATTAAAATTTAAATTATTAATAAACAACATTATTTACGTTTTAATAGTGTCTAAAAATCATCTGGAAAGCGCCTCTTTGACGGCTATAACATACGAAAAATAGAGACATATCGCAAGGCAATTAGTTTGGTAACCGTAACGCTAAAATTGTCTGTTTCCGACCATTGTACATTTACTAGATGCAGACGAATTCTCTTAGTGAAACTGATAGAGCTATATGACGTCAAATAGTTAACTAAAAATCAGTTAAGACATTTCGGCAAAAGTCCGTTATGACGCATAGTTAAATGTGAATAAGCCCTTTATATAAAATTTAATTTCATCCAGAAATCCGTCGACTCTCTTTCTTGGCCTATGAAAAAACCATTTGCCTAATATCTTTTTTAGAAAAAAATAGTGGGTAGGCTTAATTACGATTTAAAGTTCACGTCTGACTCTTTACATTTGCCCCAGACCAAAATGGCTTGTGACGACACGAGACCTGCTAATTTCCAATATTCCTGGTTTTCCCTATTATGCGTTCTTGATCTCGGCTTTGTAAAAGAGCCGTTTGTTTTAGAATTAAGTTTCAGTCGTCGGAATATGTCCTTTAAAGCGCTGACTCGCTAGTCAGGGCAGCTGCGGGATGGAATCTTGTCGTTCCCGCCCCCACCATTGGATTGATCACAGCTGTGGTAACAGACATCATAAAAGAATAGTCCCATCGTTTATTTAAAGGAAAGTGGGATGAAACTACAAAAATACTGCTGAGCTATCCAGAGAAGGTAATAGCGAAGAGATGCCTTACGATATTCAGAAGGAACCTCCAATTATTAACGGGCGTTCTAACTAGCCACTGCGGCTACAAGGATACCTATTTCAAATGGGTTGTATTGACACAGAAATGTGCAGAGGCTGTGAATAAGAAAATGAGACCGTGAAACATATTCTTTGCGATTGTTCCGCCCTTTATTTGAACCGAACTTCATCCTGGGCTCAAACTGGCTTCTATTTGCCGAAATTAGGAAGATTTCACATAAAGACGTCGTTAACTATATTAAATCAATTAGTCCAATAACTGAAGAGCTAAAAGTACCCAAAGCTGTAAATAAATCTGTACAATTTTCATTTGTGGCGCAATTCTTAGGTCTTCGCGGATGCTTTCGAGCGAGAAAAAGTTTATCACGATTCCGACGTGGGAACCCGGTGAAAATGGCCCCCCAAAGTCCCAAAAATGAGTTGAACGCGAATGTCTACCAAAATATGTGAATTAGAGAATTTTTGTTTGGACAAAAAATGAAGATCACCTCGAAAGCTACAAAAATGGTATTTACCATTTTTTTCGCAACACCAATATTTTTAGCAAAAACGGCAGGCGAAAAATCCATAACATTTCACAATGGATAGATGTGGTTTGTTGTGAGTCCGCGAGTCACTGGTGTGATGAATTTTCCTGATTTTTGAAAAATTTTTGGACCTTATTAAAAAGAAAAAAGAACATTTAGAAATTAGACACTCCAAGCTTTTAAATGATGTGCATTGAAAAGCATTTCAATAAATAATGAGTTTTTGATTCGCGTTTATTCTACAGATTTTCTATAACTCCGGAAACGGCTAAAAATGCAGATGGGCAAAACAATTTTTTATCAAAACGCAAGAAAGATGGTAAAAAAAAATTCTGGAATCATTGAACACTTGCTAAGGACTCATTATAAAAAAGAAATGTTAATAAATTTTTTTTAAATATCAATAAATTAATGAGATACTCTCAAAATATTGTGAAAAAAAAACTTTGACCGCTTTTTTTAATATTCTAGAAAAATCAGAATGAACCCAAACTCCTATGCAATGATAGGTACGGGTTTTCCTATTCCGATGAACTATGAATAATTAAAAAATGTACGTTATTGCCCGAGTAATGGAACAATTCGTCCGCCCGCTTAATAGTGAATCCATGAAGATAGCGGCATTCTAGCGGTAGAGCGGCAGCTGAAATGAGGAGACTTTTGGGTTCCGTTATCTCGAAAATTATCGATTTTTCGAAAAAAATTATAGGAACCATTTTTGTAGATTACAAGGCGGTCTTCATTTTCTGTCAAAATAAAAGTTCTGCAATTCTCATATTTTGGCAGATATTAGCGGGAACCCCATTTTTCGAGCCTTGAGGGGTCATTTTCAGCCCTTTCCCCCTGTTAATGTTGATAATTTTTTTTTACTCGAAAGCATCCATGAATACCTAAGAATTGCGCCACAAGGGAAAAGTGTACAGATTGATTTACAGCTTTGTCCCTTCATTTACTGAACTAAATAGGTTGAACGACGTTGTAAATCTCCCGCCTACAAAAGGAAGCACAAATCTTTAAATTTTGATTTTACCCTTTTAAATTTTACTTCAAAAGTGCACATAACGCCCTATATTGCTTTTTTGATAACACTAACAATTACGGAGATGCCCTATAAGTGTTGAAAATGAAACACTCAAAGGGTAATTTTTTAGCCAATAAAAAACTACGTGCAATGAATACACTTGCGATAAAACCCTAATATATACAAAGTATTTAGCGGTAGAGAACACACGAATAATTAATTTTATTTAGAATGTAGATGCTCAATAAAACTGTCCCATAATCATTGGAATCTATGACCAGAAGTTGCTTAAGCCTAGTCATACAGTTTTAATTAATTTTTACAAACAAATGTGGCTATTTTAGTAATATTTATTTGAATTGAACCTCACCTTAGTATTTAAATATATACCATTTGAGATTTTAGCTATTATACAGAGTCCCTGGAAAATAGGTAAACAAAATTTTTTTTACTCCTGACGTTAAAATAGGTCAAGCCAATGTAGGCGCTCGGTAATGCGCCGGGCCAAGTTCAGGCTTGACTCACGCAGTTTGTATATTACACGAAACATTTTAGGATAGTTGCTCCCTATCATAACTTTATTATCGTTCCACATAAAGGTATGAGATTAGGTATATAAATTAGCACAAGTATTCTTATTAACTGAAAAAAAATTGAAAAATTTATGTTTAGTGGTTTCTAAGATATTTAACATTAAAAATTGTGAACTGAAAATAGGTGTCACATTGTTGGGATCTACCAAGAGATTTTCCAAGCACTAACTACTAAGTCACCGAACATTTGCCAGTATTATGCATATGAAAAATAGACAGTCTTAAAAGAAACTTTGAAGGTAAAGTGTATTTTGGGAACAACTTTAACTGTGGAAAAATAGACTAAATTTTAAAAAGGGGTTAAGGAAGAGCCAAGCACCAATAGCGGCTTCTTGGGAGTTAAATTGGATACTCCGAAACCTATTGTTTTCATAGATTTTTGTAACAGAGTCATTCTTAAGATAAATATAAATAAAGGGTACTACTTTTTGAGTTAAATATCCAACCTGCTTCTCAAAATTGCTCTAGATTCGCTCTCGTAATTTTAAAGCAACTGATTTCGTTAAATTTTCAAAAGCAAGTACTATTTGAAACCAAGCAAAAAATATCGGGCCAAATTTGAGCATTTATGGTATAATCTATGAAAATTCCGTACCAACTTCTTCTAGGCAATCAGAAACATTAATATTTAATCGCAGCTATTCCATTAAAAGAATCCAAGAATACTAAACATGCCAAAACTTCCAACAAAATTACACTAGAAACTTTTTACCATTTGTAAAATACTCACTTTAATCTTTTTAGTGTTATAGTGATTTAAATGGTAAACAAGAAAATAGTAACTTTGTTTAAACCCACAGTTTTTGTTCCGCCGTGAGATCGTTTCGAAACTGTTAGAATTGATCAAACGGGAAGTTTTGACTTCGGTTTTATGTCAGTACAAAAACGGCGACGTTGAAACGAAAGGGTTTCTGCTTTTCATCGGGATCAAAATAACGTCACCCATTGGTTACGAGTAAAAATAAGCACTTTTAGTCCGTATGATATATACTATTTTTTCTCCAACTAAGTCAAAATTAATACATTTATTCAAAAATCGTTTTTTTATCCTAGGCAAAGTACCACTATATATATATATATATATATATATATATATATATATATATATATATATATATATATATATATATATATATATATATATATATATATATAATAAAATATATATATATATATATATATATATATATATATATATATATATATATATATATATATATATATATATATATATATATATATATATATATATATATATATATAAAACTTTATACCAGTACTGTATAATAATTGAAGGAATTTAAAAAATCCTAAAAGTCGTAATATTTAAACAATTAACTTACGAAATTTCTCATAAATGTCATTTTCAACTGCTCAATGGCCTTATACCATGTAAAATCGACTCGACCATAAAACTTTATTGTATACTTATTTGTTAAACAAATTGTTAAAAACAATTAGAAATATATATTTTACATAATATTTATTTTTCACGTTTAAATATGTATATTAATAAAATATAATATTTATGTATTTGGCGGCGTCTAAAAATCACCTTAACCGCGTTTCTTTGACGGGAAAAATTAGAAATAGCCGATACCCATCGCAGAAGTGTTTTTCCGATAACGTTAACGGTAAATACTATATATTATATATATATATAATATATAATATTAATAATATATTTTAAAATATATATAATATATATATAATATTTTAAAAAATTTAAAAAAAATTTTAATTTATTTATAAAAATTTTTTTTAAATTTTTATTTAAAATAAAAGGGGTTTAAAATTTTTTAAAAATTTTTTAATATATTTTTTTAAATTTTACATAATATTTATTTTTCAGTTTAAATATGTATTTTAATAAAATATAATATTTATGTATTTCGGCTCATAAAAATCAACCTTAACCGCGTTTCTTTGACGGGAAAAATATAAAATACCATACCCATCGCAGAAGTGTTTTTCCTGATAACGTTAAGTATAATTACTAAATATATATATATATATAATATATATATATATATATATATATATATATATATATATATATATATATATATATATATTATATATATTATATATATATATATATATCCTCCTAGAATATTATAATACATAAATTTCATACCTTTGTGGTAATAGGGAGCCAAGATATCGATAGTACATCAATAAAATCGTTATATTATGTCCAGAGGGGTATCGCTTGCAAAGACCCCTATCGATAGTTCGAGAAGTACCTACTTTTGTATCATACAGAGGTACTTCCCGAAGTATCGATGGGGGTCTTTCCAAGCGATAGCCTATCTGAAAGCTCAATACTATCGATAGTATCGATAGTACTATCGACCTTTCGACGTCCCTACTGTATATGATACAGCTAAATCAAATAATAAATTCAGGAATAAGGTTATTCGAATTTGCGATAAATATCTATCAAATACAAAGTGGATATTTAGCGGTGAAGTAGACAAGAATAATTAATTTTATTAAAAATGTAAATTCCTAATAAAACTGTCACATAATCTTTCGGATCTACTACGAGAAGTTGCTAAAGACTAAACATATAACCTTAATTGATTTTTTCCAATTTTGGGCAGCTAAGTGCAAGCAGTTAAGTTTCATATGGTGTCAGTTAACAGGACTGGATTTATTATATTATAATTAAACATTCCTAAAATATGTTTTGTGGTATAATTGACTTAAGCTTTTTATTTCTTGTTTTAAAAATAGACTTCTTTTACAAAACTTTTTTTAATTTTTTCAAAAACTAATGAGTAAGGTCATCCAACGAATACTTTCTCCTATTTAAAAAAACATCATGTGACGTTTTTCCGTAGAGTCTAAACGAAGTTCATGTGCAACATGCATGCCATTTTTTATTAAAGTTAAAAATGCTATTTTTCAATTAAATACAAAAATGACATGCAAAACAAAAATCACAAAATTTTGCGATTTTTTTTCAACTTTATTTTTGCATTTTGTACAGTAATGCACTACATTACAGACCTCAAAATCATACAATTATTTATAGACCATTTTACAGCATAGTAGCTGTTATAGCATAGCAACCATTACTTTATGAAAACACAATTTAACAAAAAAACGTTTATTTTAAACAAACTATAAATATTAAAAGAGCAATTGTGTAACTTAGAAAAGGTTATAACTTTTGACCCCGCTGTATGAACCAAGGCGAGATCGCTTGTTCACCATAATATTTGAAACCGTTTTTTACACTTTTTGCCAAATGTAAATGGAAATTAAAGATGTACAGTAACGGCCATTATCTTGGGCAATTTTTTTCCCTTTCGTAAAATAGGCTTATGCCACCTTCTACTGAATATAAATACCTGTTGAAAAACCTAATAAAGAAACAGGTGTCCGTTGTCAGTGTCTAAAAATATTTTTAAAAATGCCAAACTTAACTTTGGATCAAAAAGTATTAATAATTCATTATATTGAGCAGAGAGGTTGGCCCGAAAGGGATGTGGCGGAAGAGCTTAACATCCCAAAGAGTACTCTTCATTTTGTTAAAAAAATGGCAGGAAACACACTCCTTTCAGAGAAGAGCTGGAAGTGGTCGTCTTAAACTATCGAATCCAGAACAAGACAATAATTTAAGTAATGTTTTGAGAAACCAACCATTTAAATCTGTAGTTACAGCAAAAACGGAAAGCAATTTTTCAGCATCGATTAGAACGGCTCGGCGAAGAATAAGGCAAATATCCGAATTGCGCTGCCACCCAGCAGCCTTAAAACCGTTTTTAACAAATGCAAATAAAGAACAACGCATTGGATTTGCTGTACAATTTTACTTGGAACCTTTGATTTTTTGGGAAAATATAATATTTACCGATGAAAAAGTGTTTCAGTCATGCTACAATGGGATACTTATGGTATACATACAGGCCTCAACACGATTTGATGAAAAATATAACCAAAAGGACAAAAGTAGTGGGCGATTTTCGGTAAATGTTTGAGGGTGGCTGAGTGCACAAGGACTTGGTGTATGTTATTTTATCGAAGGAAGGTTTAATGCGGAGGTATATATAGATCTACTACAGAATATCATGCTTCTTTTTGTCCTAGATCGATTTCCGGACAGAAATTTTATCTGTCAGCAAGATAAGTGTCCCGTTCATACGGCCCGGCAAGTCGATGAATTGATGGAAGAACAGCGTATCAGGGTTTTACCGTGGCCCGCATGTAGTCCGGATTTAAATGTTATGGAAAATGTTTGGGGCTTATTAGTTAAAAAAATAAATAGGGAAAATGAGTTTGGGCCGCAAAATGTAAACGAATTTAAGGATAAAATTTTAGAGGCGTGGATAGAGTTACAAGGAAATCCAGACTACGCCCGGGCTTTGGTCCATTTAATGCCTGGAAAGCTAAGCTTTGTCTTAGAAAAAAAAAACGAGGCCGCAATAAAATATTAAATTTGTTTGGAAGGATATTTAAGTGTGTTTGAATATATTAAATTGTTGTTTATTAATTTAAATACGAAATTTACATGTCAAATGTCATGCCTTTATAATAAACGGTATCGAAGTAATGATAGCGGAAAAAATTCTCTAAAATGTTTCGTGTAATATACGCACTGCGTGCGTTATGTCCAAACTTAGCTTGACGCACTACTATGCGCCTAATTAGCAATAAGTGTATTAAATATATTTTTTCTAGTTTTTTTAACAATTTAAGTACGATCCTGCTTAGGTGTATAAATATTGAGAAATTAAAACAATGACTTTTATTGCACCATTCGACATTCCTCAACAGTAATTTTTTAAGGTAATCAAAATATTTATTTTTACGAGGATCTTGTTAACGTAGGTAACAACCTTTAAGCTTTTGTATTAAAAACTGTTAAAAAATCATTAAAATATTTTTGTGAAAAATACAAAACTGTTTTTGTGGCTGTGGAATTTTTGTTTGTACGTCACTTATACTAAAATGGGTTGACGTACTTGAGCAATGATGACTTGGACTACTCTTAAGTTAAGTGCAAACTTAACATCGGCAACAATATTAACACTGTTAAATGTAACAAGAAAAATATTCTCCTTTTTTTTGATGGGTACTCCATACAAAAGCCCAGCGAAGCCATGTAAATAAACATTAAGATAAAATTTTAACTTACCATGTTGAAATTTCAACTTACTAAATTTCAATTTACTAAGTTTATTTTTCATCTTACTATATTACGATTTCAACTTAGTAAGGTGAAATTTGGACTTGGTAAGTTAAAAATTCAATTTAATTCGTTTGTTACTGGGCTCCTCTGAGCTTTCGTAGTTCCAGTACTTAGTACCAACACCAACGCTCTTTTTCCTTGACATAACCATCCCCTTGTGTTTACTATTGCTCGCATTCTTGTTTTTTTCTAAGTTTTGTATCCTTTACTCAAAAATTTCTTTTCTTAGCTTTCTAATTCTAATTTAAAAATCAACTGCAAGGTATTATTGCAAATAATGCTTTTACAGTTTTTTTTTATCGATATGATAGTCCACGAAGGTTTATATGATACCTAAGTACGAGGAATCTTGGGTGCTGGGTTTTTAGATATTTAACCCCTTTTTTCACAGTTTCGTCCATGATTTTGAAGTACCGAAACATGCAAATAGTGCATCTCGCGGCACCTTTGAGATGACGCCTTAGTGCTACCAGGGACAGATCTTCAACTTAACATCACATTTGGAAAAAATACACACGAATTTCCACTAGGTATGACTTGGCATAAACTTGTGCCATTTGGACGACTTTAAGTACAGAAAAAACTAAAAAAATAATTAAATTAACTTTAAACAGAATCAAAACACCTTATACGCAAAAAATTCTTGAAGCGCACCGAAAAGATAAATCTTTTTTATTTTAAGTAACTTATAGCCAAATTACTCTTACATTTTTAAGCATAAATTTCGAATCCCCTTGCATATTTTGGCAATAATTTAAATTTATTACTATTTATTATAGGAGATGCACTGCTTTTATTTTAAGCCCTGGCAACACTGCATGTTGCCAGGTGCCATCTGGCGTTTTTAGTAGATAGTTTGACATTTTTGAGCAGCAGAGTGTCTCAGCGAAAAAATGGAATTAGCTAGTGAACATTTTCGTGCAATGTTTTATTACTATTTTCGACGTGGATTATCAAGACAGGATTTTATTGATTTTAATAACACTAAAATTTTGGACTTCCATTGTCTTTATTTGTTAATTGATACACAACGTTTCGGTTGGTGATGTATGTCTAACCGTTTTCAAGTTATTACTTAAAGCGGAAGTCCAAGATTTTAGTGTTATTGAAACCATAACATTGTCTAACACTTTTAAAGAAAGGATTTCATTGATCGACTTACTTTTACTTTTGGCGATAAAGCTGCTTCTTCTATCACTGTAAAACGTCCGCTCAACGAAAAAAGTTGTACAAGTGAATCAAAATCAGTTGTTGTGCCAGAAAACATAAATGCTGCGGAAAAACTAATAATGCAAGATTGTTATGTGATATACTGTAAACCTGAGGAAAGTTAAGGCATTAGTTCCACCAGCATATATAAAATATAACAAAAGCATGTGATAACGAGTTGTTGTTGTTGGCTTCCATATAATCTGATAAAATCTCAAAAAGATGCTCTTGTCGATTGGTGAAAACAAATAAAAAATACAGTGGCCGTGCTTTAAAATACGGGTATACAATTTAACATGATTATGAGTCTATGCGTATGAGCTGAAAACTAATCAGAAATCGACTGTATGAGTGGTTCAAGATAAACCAGATCCAAGAAAAGTTGTTTAAGCTTGAAGTACTTTAATAAATGGTTGATTGTGGCAGCAGTGGTTCTACAGAAACGTAGAACGTCAATCATGAATGGTACCTACACAACCAGGAGGAAAACAAATAAGCGCCGTTGAATCATTTTTATCAATACAATGCCAGCTGTCACAAATATCCTCTGACAACCCACTATTTGAGCAATCAAAAATCTGACTAATGAAACAACTGCTTTACAGTACCAATTACTATATCAAATGATTTTTTTGTTTCTGAACATCAAAAATAAATTGCGTGGACAACGATTTTCCTTTACAAAAGAAGCCGTTGATGCAGGTAAAACCCATATTTTAAAGGTGGCTCAAGCGAAAAGGAAAATAAGCTTTGACAAGTAGTTCGAACGCATGCGAAAGTGTATAAATCATAAAAATACTATTTTAAAATGCAATAAAGTCACTGTTTTTATAAAAATGACTATTTTTTAGGCTCAAAATATAAACGGTACCGAAACGGCCATTAAATCTTGGGCAATTCTTTTTCCCTTGCGTAAAAAAGGGCTTATGCCACCTTCTACTGAATATAAACACCTGTTGAAAAACCTAATAAACAAACAGGTGTCCGTTGTCAATGTCTAAAAATATTTTTTAAAATGCCAAACTTAACTTTGGATCAAAAAGTATTAAATATTTATTAAATTAAGTAAAGAGGTTGGCCAGAAAGGGATGTGGCGGAAGACCTTAACATCCCAAAGAGTACTATTAATTTTGTTAAAAAAAAAACGACATGAAACACACTTTTTTGAAAGAAGAGCTGGAAGTGGTCGCCTCAAACTATTGAATCAAGAACAAGACAATAATTTAGGTAATTTTTTGAAAAACCAACCATTTAAATTTGTAGTTACAGCAAAAACGGAAAGCAATTTTTTTTTTTTTTTTTTTTTTTTTTTTTTTTTTTTTTTTTTTTTTTTTTTTTTTTTTTTTTTTTTTTTTTTTTTTTTTTTTTTTTTTTTTTTTTTTTTTTTTTTTTTTTTTTTTTTTTTTTTTTTTTTTTTTTTTTTTTTTTTTTTTTTTTTTTTTTTTTTTTTTTTTTTCCCCCCCCCCCCCCCCCCCCCCCCCCCCCCCCCCCCCCCCCCCCCCCCCCCCCCCCCCCCCCCCCCCCCCCCCCCCCCCCCCCCCCCCCCCATATTTTTAAAATGCCAAACTTAACTTTTTGGATCAAAAAGTATTAAATATTTATTAAATTAAGTAAAGAGTTCCAGAAAATGTGGCGGAAGACCTTAAATCCCAAAAGAGTATATTAATTTTGTTAAAAAAAACGACATGAAACACACGTTTTTGAAGAAAGCTGGAAGTGGTCGCCTCAAACTATTGAATCAAGAACAAGACAATAATTTAGGTAATTTTTTGAAAAAAACCATTTAAATTTGTAGTTACAGCAAAAACGAAAGCAATTTCCCAGCATCGTTAGAACGGACGAATAGGAAATATACGATTGCTGCACCGGCAGCCTTAAAATCGTTTTTAACAAATGCAAATAAAGAACAACGCATTGGATTTGCTCTACAATTTTACTTGGAACCTCCAATTTTTTGGAAAAATATAATATTCACCGATGTTTCAGTCGTGCTGCAATGGAATACTTAAGGTATACAGGACAGAAGTAGTGCCCACTACAATTTTCGGTAAATGTTTGGGGGTGGCTGAGTGCACAAGGACTTGGTGTATGTTATTTTATCGAAGGAAGGTTTAATGCGGAGGTATATAAAGATCTACTACAGAATATCATTATTCCTTCTGTACTAGATCGATTTCCGGATAGAAATTTTATCTTTTAGCAAGATAAGTGTCCCGTTCATACGGCCGGGCAAGTCGATGAATGGATGGAAGAGCAGCGTATCAGGGTTTTACCGTGGCCCGCACGTAGTCCAGATTTAAATGTTATGAAAAATGTCTGGGGCTTATTAGTTAAAAAATAAATGAGTTTTGGCCGCAAAATGTAAACGAACTTAAGGATAAACTTTTAGAGGCGGAAAATGAGTTACGAGGAAATCCGAACTACGCCCGGGCTTTGATCCATTCGATGCCTAGAAGGCTAAACTTTGTCTTAGAAAAAAACGGGACCGCAATAAAATATTAAATTTGTTTGGAAGGATATTGAGGTTTGTTTGAATTTATTAAATTGTTAATTAATTTATTAATTTGTTAGTTTTTATAAAATATTAATATTTTCTTTTACCTTTTGCTTTATTTATAGTAATTAAAAGTAAAAAAAGGTAAAAAAATTTTCAAAAATTTCAGAAAAGTCAAAATTTGACAAATTTTTTGCTCAAGATTTAATGGCCGTCTCTGTACCTCTTCTAATTATTTTTAAATGTTTTCTTTTATTGCTGGCCACTACCTTTAAATTCCTTGCTACGACCAATAATTTCTATGAGATTATTAATTCCAATAACATTGTAGAATGTAAAACTAAATAGACACTTAGCATTTCAAACAACTAATTTGTTTATATTTACTCAGCTTTCTAACTGTATTATACAGGTTTCCACGCATGCATTAAATAAAATACGATCATCCTGTAGAACAGCATGGCGCCTGGTTCAAAATGCGGCTCAAATTGATTTGAAACATAATAACGAAGTGGTAGTCCATTTATCCGGTGTTAAATGAAAAATATTCGTGTTAAAAGCCTACAAATCTCGTCCCACAATTTGTCTGTATCTGTTTGATAGCTCTTATTTATTGAAGTAATAAAAGCACCTGCTAGGAGCGTTGAAACGCCATAGAACAGAATACAAAAAAATATTTTTGGTTCATAAAATCTAACTGCAAACCACCGGTGCTATCTTTTAAAAGGTGGTGCATAGAGCAAAGAATATAAAAAACCAAAATTTGTAGCAAAGTCTGCTTTTCTCGGTTTTTTTTATATAAAAACCTATAAGAAATAGCCATTTATTCTTTTAGAGTGAAAATTTTAATTATATTATGACCACAGGAATCGATAGAAAAATAATTTTTAGGAAAAAAATGTTTTATGCATTTTTTCTGTAAAATGCATACTTTTTGAGTTATTCGCGATTGAAAGTTGGATTTTTTCGTCGATAAAATCAACGTTTTTAATCGGTTTTTTGCAAATAACTCGATAAGTATACATTGTATTAAAAAATAGTAAATAACAAAATTGTAGCTTTAAAAAAAACAAATAAAATGGTTTTTTTGTAATTGCTGTTTAACCAATACGAAACAAGTGGTGGTTTGTTAAAGGTTAGATGTTATTCATCAAATACCAAATTTCAGAGTTTCAAAGGCAAATAACGCAAAATCTATGTATCTTACGAAGAAAACTAATAATAACTTTATTAAAGCATTTGCAAGGACCTTTGTTTTTTTTTAAATAATGTATTATTAAAGTTAAGTGAGTAATGATTAGAATAAGGTAAGATCAAAATTTTTGAGTGCGAAAATCTTCGAAAGTAACCTCCCAATTACCACCCCAATTAAACTGTGTCGTAGCCCTTTTTTATTTCTCTTTATATATGTATTATTAATACATTATTAAGTTTTAGCCAATTTAAATTGCTTAGTTTTGAAAAAAATGAAGCTGCAAGTGAAAATCAAATATCAGGACTTTAATACAAAAGAACTTTTCTTGAAAATAACTCGACAACTAAGGGAGATACGTAAAAATTACTCAGGTATCAAATTGTAGCTTTTTAAATTACAAATATTTTGCTTTTTTCTTTACTGTATGATGGAAATTAATTGAGATATAAACGTTTAAAACGTATAGACAATCACTACCTTGTTTTAGCCCTTTAAAAAAGTAAGGGTTTTAAACAGTTTTTATATATAAGACCTTTTAGCTCCTAAAAAAAAAACAACAAAAAGGTTTTTTTAAAAAGCTTTTAATCACAACAACTAAAGGAGTTATGCTTAAAAAAACAATTTTTTGAAGCATTCCAAAAACGATTTGATGCATTTTTAAAAAAATCCGCGGTTTTGTAATATTTTGTGCATTGTAATATTGTAAGGGGTGGATTCTTAAGCAATAAAAAATTAGAAAATTATATAAGTAATACTTTTGAGCACTTACATTTTTTAATTACAACTCTGCGACAATAAGGTGATTTTTAGGATAAACAGTTTTTTATTAAATCATCATAAGGGTTGATTTTCAGGGGGTGAAATATATAAAATAAGGTTTTAAAGAATTAAATACTTATTTTTACCCATAAAAAATAAAGAGCGCCCAGCAGCATAATATAGATATTGAAGAGGAGGGTAAGTTTAGCTTAATCCCAGATTTTCATGCAAATCTAGGCATTTTGAAAAAATTGAGAGGTTTTGCATTTTTTTGAGCAAAATGTCCACCTTCTCATAAAATACGGGACTGCAATCGATTTGTCATTGAGTGTCTGACACTTACAAAAACGATATTTAAAATCATAAATATCCTTAAGGTAGGGTCATGCAAGCAAGACTTAAAACCAAATTTTGAATATAAGTTATTAAATTAAAAACATTCTGGTAAAATTTAAAAAGATTGACCACGTCTAATGAGTAATCCGAAAAAATTTGAATTTTTGTACATGTAATGGAAGAAGCGTGGAAAAATGAAGGTTTATTAATTTTGCCTTGAAGAGCTTACCATCCTTAGAAAAACTAGTATAATGAAAAAAATATATTTTGAATATTTAAAAAAAATGAAAATTATTTCCCGTATTGAACAAAAACAATATTAATTAATCTTTAAAATATTTTTACGGGTAGGGATATGAAAGAGCTGCAAGTAGATGAATTGGCAATTAAAGATCCAAAGGGGGATAAAAAAAAACACAAATTACCAAACGACTAAAAAAAAATTAAAATTTATTATTTTTTTATTGAATAATAATAATAATAAGTTATATAATCATAAAAAAGGGTTTATTACTTGTATTATGGGTTTATTAAAATTTTTTAAATATTATATATATATATATATATATATATATATATATATATATATATATATATATATATATATATATATATATATATATATATATATATATATATATATATATATATATATATATATATATATATATATATAATATATATATATATATATATATATATATATATATATATATATATATATATATATATATATATATATATATATATATATATATATATATATATATATATATATATATATATATATTTTATATATGTATGCAAAAGTCCCTATCAAAAAGAAACGTAAAAAAATTTTAAAACTGCGTTTTAATCAATTAAAAATAATACCTGTAAAAATTAGCTCTTCTGTTTACTGTTATGACAAATGTCAAAAATTTCGTTTATTAGCTAATATTTTATAAACATGTAATGTTTGTCAAGCCATTTTATTCTCCCATAAACGAGTGGTATCACTTGGTACCTGATAGCTTTAAAACTTAGAATAGGAAAGTAAAAATCTGTTTTTTCTATTTTTGGCAGTTTTATCAGTAAGCAGTCCAGTTACTAACTGTTAATTTTTAACTAACATTATTTTGAAAACTGGTAATATTATGATACAAAAATGTTTAGAATTGGCCATATAATTCTAAAGTCGAAAAAAATATGTCGCATCCTTGAGCCCACTGTATACACAATGAAAAACTGTGGGTAACAACTAAATATATTCCACTGTTCCAGATTCCATATTGTATACATAGTGTATAACTGTAAATTAAAATTCTAATGTATTGTTTTTTTTTGTATCCATCTTGGATTTAAAGTGTAAAATCCATGGATTCATTGTGTAATCGCGGTGAATACTTACTACGATTTATCATGGATTTTTGTAAGCGCCGTGGGTTTAGTAAGAAACCACTGTGGAAACACGGTGTGCTTATGGACAACTTCACTGTGAAAACATCGGAAACCTGTGGGTTTTAAAGTTTTTCCATAAACACAGCGCTTTCACAGTGACTTTATCGTGGGTTCAAGGATACAAGGGTAATTTATTAATTATTATTATCAGTAAGTAACAATAAAATCCTAAAAATACTCCTAACGCCGTTAATGACTGGCCCATAAAAATAAACATCAGCCTAGCAAGTGTAACAAAAAATTTATAGACGACCAAATAAAATTACATATGTGCAAGCTATCTTCATAAATGAAAACTAAGCTGTGTCGCCACTGACTACCCACCCCCTTTCCCCGTCGGTTTGCCACATTGCCAAATTCAAACAGCATTCCTCAATGAATTAATTATCTTAAACGAAAAAAAGATTAAAGGCACTAAATATATTATTTTTAAAAATAAAGACATATTAAACCTAAAGATTATACCTGTATTTAAAAAATGTAGGTGTAATTTTTTTGAAAAAAGCATTAAGTGCTTAAAACTTAAATGATAAATTAAAAGTGTTAAAAATTTGGCAACAACCTTTTGGTTGTTTAAACAAATTCGGTATAAGTGAAGCTGGACTGTACAAGCCGAGTAGGAAAATAAATATCCGACGTTGCCAGATTTTTATATACGCTAATTTATCGTAGTGCGATAGTGTAAGGGGTACAGTCATGTTAAAAAATATTGACCTGCAACCACAAACACAACCTGACAAAACTTTGTGAATGGACTGTAGGGAAAGAACTACCTTAAACGATTTAGTGAACCAATGACTTTTTTTTGTAGTTTTTTTTTAGGAAAAAAATGACAAATCGATTGCAGTCCCATATTTTATGAGAAGGTGGACATTTTGCTCATTTACTTTAAAGTCGAAATTGTTTATTTTTTATTTTTGGTTTTTATTTTATGTTGTCCATGGATAGCTTTTAGAATGAGTTAATGTGGTTTTTATTTTTTTTTTCTTGAAAACGAAGCTAGATATGAAGAAAACACAGAAAAGTAAAAAGTTGTATTTTTAGTTGCTTAATCTTAAAAAATATAAAAACTATAAGAAAAAGTCATTGGTGTACTTTTTTTCGTCAATAATATGGCTGTGGTGCCGACTGAGACGCCACTGGAGCTAATAATTTCAATCTAGTTAGAGCTAAATAAGCACCTTATTACTTCAAATAACTGCACCAAATTTCGATCAAATTGGTTTTAGGATATTTATGATATTTTATAAATACCGTTTTTTTCTTTAAACTTCAATCTCAGAAACGAAGCAACTCCGGACATATGTTCATAGGAACTTTTTTTCTTAAAACGACCTAGCCAATCACCCTCTGAAGTTTCGTACCGTAGTTAGGAAACACCCTGTATAAAAAAGTGTAAAATTTTTTTTCTAGAACTTAAAAATTGTAAAAATACTTTCTTAAGAGTTAGGAAAACTAAATTAACTGAAATTTGCATTGCTCTCTAGCTGCTTAACGAAGCATTTATATTTGAAAATGTTGGCTTAAATCAACCTATCTTGTCTATCACAAAACTTTGTACACTTATTTTTTTAGACACCCCGTAGACAGTTTTTTAACATGTAAATTCAGTGCGTTCAAACGGTCTTAGTAAAATAAATCACCCATCTATACCTTGTCAAATAAGCTTGTTATTTTTTATATTTTTCATGTAACATTTAAGGTGTTTAATTTTTATTTACCAGACACCTAACTGGAAAGTTATGCCGTGCTTTGCATAATTTTTAATATTTAATATTTTTATGGTTTACAAATTGTTAATTAAAGAAAATAAAAAAAGCTAATTTGAATAAAATATTACTTGTTGATTTGAATTTATTCGTCGTGTTTATATATTTATTTATTTTTATTTGGAATGTAATAGATAGTGCCATTAATATTTTTGGCCTTTTTTTTAATAGCGATTCATGGGCGTATTCAATATATATATATATATATATATATATATATATATATATATATATATATATATATATATATATATATATATATATATATATATATATATATATATATATATATTTTGAAAAAAATATATTATGGTTGGTTAAATTTTTGACATTATACAGGATGTTTTCTAATTAAACGTCAATCGCATCGGACAGCAACATACCAAAAACATTTTTATTTTAATTGTTGTAAATGTTATAATTCCCTTAATGATGACATAAAAACCTCCAAGAATATCAATGTTTTTAAAAGTAAATTTAAAAAAATTTCTACTAGATAGAACTTGTTACTGCTTTGAGGATTTTTTTTTCAAGGTAAAATCTACTTCATTATTGTTGTTTATGTAAGTTATTTTTAGTACAAAACGTTTTGACTGTTTTTTTTTAATATTTTTGTTTTGTTAATTTGTAGTATTTATTTTAAGGACTTTTTGACTTTTTCGTCAATTATTGTGCTGTTTGTACTTTTAAATTGAGGAAATAAAAATTATCTTTATCTTTATCTTATCTTTAATATTTAAGAAGGTAATTTTTGGGTCCATTTTAAGAAGAAAACTTCATACGAACGTATATCCTAAACGTCCCAACTTTTGAGACACAGGGTAGTAAAATTTTCTAAAATAAATCATTTATTATTAATATCTGTAATACCACTTTAGATATTTTAATGAAATTTGGCGTACGTATATTATGAATCAAAAGGCATTTTTAAGTGTACCACTTTTTTTTTTTAATTTCCACCACTGGCGTTCGTACGAAATTTGACCTGCCTATTTTGGGAGACATTGATGTTACGACACTGAATCATTTCTAAGCAAAGTTAATTACTTGATTTTTTTAATCCGATGCACGGTTTTTGTTTAAAAAAATTAAAAACCGTTTCTCTGCATGATCATAACACTATGGTAAAAAATTTACCATGCAGAGAAAAATCTAGATTTAATTTTTCTGGGTGAAAACCGTAAAATATAAGCAGATTTGATCTCTTGATCTCTGTTAACATTATATTGACACTAGTTTAACCCAGGCACAAATACTTAAAATATAGACATAAAACTTTTTAAAGGGGAAATTTTTAGTATTGTGAAATGGTACAATAAAAACGATTTTTAATTTTTTGAGTTATGATCTATGTTTTAACGTTTATATCTATAACGTGTTCGTTATCCATAACCATGCGACATTTCTCCAATTATGCCAATTAGTCGACCCACCGGAGCTATTGTTTAGCACAAAATGACACACACGAAAATAAATGACATGCGAACAAATGACATAATTAGACTTCTAGATTTAAACATGTCGATCTTTTTTGCTGAATATGCATCAGACAATGAAAAAATTAATTAAAATACAATACTAAAGTGTTTGGTGATTTTACTAATTGGTTATGCTAAAAAATGGTGTTGAAATATGTGTATACGAAGTTCCATCTTTAGAGTTGAAGGTTAGCTTTTGAATAATGATTAAGATTCTGTTTTAAACAGTTACTTTTTTTATTCACATTACTTTTTGGACGATCTACGTTAAATAGTATTTTTTTTATCTACAATAGTTTAGTTATTACGTTTTTACATAACTATTTTTTTAGTATTTAAATTACGTTATAAAATTTATACCCCAACTAGTGGTTTGAATCTTTACCACAACTAGTTTTTATAATAATGAAAAACAACTACATATATCTAACAATATATTTATTTTGAATACTAATTTCTCCTACTAATTATTATTAATATTATTAACACATTTTTTACGTTTCGTTAAAACAATCCCCGCTGCTGACTATGATGATGATAATAGTAAAGGGCTAACTGTAATGGATTGGGCTGTTGACCGGTTTGGCTTGCACCATATCAAAAACTGTTGTATATTTTCTCATATTTTGATCGCGAGTTTTCCGGAAATAGTCATTCCGAGGCACGTACTGCGGCGACTTCTACGTCTGAAGGGAAACTTTCAAAATCGCTCATCGTAATTTTTAAATAGATTTTTTTGTGCAAAAAATACTTTTGTTTATTTGCCGGGAAGAACCGACTGTTCAAAAAAAACAAACAAATGCCTAAGGAAAGGATTTTCCAATAAGAATAATGTTATTTTGTAATGATGTAGTAACCATGGTAACAAAGTTATTCCTGTCACTAGTTGTCATTTATGTTCAGTAAACTCTAACAATTTATTATGGCTAAATACTCGCTCCAAGAACGTCTGGTTATTGTCCACAAATTTTACGAAAATGGTTGTTCTTTTGTAAACACTTTTCGCACACTTCGCGAAAATTTTGGTCTTAATAATCGCCCTTCTGTGCTTGCCATTCATCGCATCGTTGAGAAATTTAAAAGAAATTTTACTCTTCACGATGTAAAAACTTTAGTAAGACGCCAAAATGTCAGAACTCTTTTCAGATGGAGCTCATTTTTGGTTAAGTGGATATGTAAATAAGCAAAATTGCCGTTTCTGGTGTGAAAACAATCCACAACAGATTCACGAGAAGCCTTTGCATCCCCTAAAGGTAACTGTATGGTGTGGTTTATGGCATGGTGGTATCGTTGGACCATTTTTTTTTAAATGAGGTTGAAGTTTCCGTTACAGTAAATGGTAAACGATATCGACAGATGTTGACAATTTTTTTATGGCCAAATTTGGATGCGCATGATTAAGAAGATATGTAGTTCCAGCAAGACGGCGCCACATGCTACACTGCTTATGAAACTGTGCCCATACTGAAAGAAAAGTTTGGTGAAAGGATAATTTCAAGAAATGCAACTGTTGCCTGGCCACCAAGAAGCTGTGATTTGACTCATTTATATTACTTTTTGTGGGGTTGTTTAAAATCTAAGGTTTATGCAATCAGGCCACAAACTTTGAGTTTGAACATTGAACGCTGCATTTGTGAGATTACGCCCGATTTTTTGTTCAAAGTTTTCGAAAATTGGGTTTATCGAAATCACTCGTGGACACGAAGCCGAGGAGGACATTTAAACGACGTGCTATTTAAAACATAAATGTTATTGATTGTACGTCATTATAATATAAAAAGTGTGGTTATATCTGAAATAATTTCTATTTAATTTAATTTTAAAATCATATCCTTCTTATTGGAAAACCCTTTACTTGATAAATAACGTTTGGAACCATTGTCGGGACTACGAAAATTTCCTCAAAAAATTTAAAAAAATTTTAAAGGGTTTGGGGGGGGAAAAATTAAAATTAAAAAATTTTTAAAATTTTTCAATAAAAAGGAAATCCACCGTTTAATTTGACCAAAAATTTAACCTTTTTGATTCATTTAATTTTTCCTATTATTTAAACAGTTTTTAAAAATTTAAGATTTATTGTAAATTTTTAACTTTTAAAAATTTTGGTTTAATATTAAAGGGGTTTTTTTGCTTAAAACATGTTAAAAGGGCCGTGCAGTAGATTTTCAAAAAAAAAAACAAATTTTTTTGTTTAAAGGGGTTTCTAATTTTGAAATTTTTAATGGGGGTTTTAAAAAAAAATTTTTTTTGGGGTCTAAAATTTAACAAACAATAACAAAAAAAAAAAAAAATTTTAAATTTTGTTTTTTGTTTAAAAAAGGGTTTTGGGGGGTTAAAAATTGAAAAAATATTTTTCGGCAAGTTTCGTTTTCGAGATATTTATCATTAAAGTTGAAAATTAAACTAACCTAATTTACACTATTCCTCCTTCATTTTGCACAGAATTCTTGATTTTTACACTAAAGAAAAAAGGTGTGAAATAAATAAAAATACAAGGTTTTAAAAGGTGTTTATAAAATATTGTGTGCCACTTTAGAGTAAAAATCAAGAATTGTGTACAAAAAAGGGGGAATATAGTGAAAATGAGTTAGTTTGATTTTCAACTTTGATGATGAATATCCCGAAAACGAAACTTTGCCGAAAAAAATATTTTTTTAGATTAGTAATCAGCTCCCCAAAAAACCTCCGTATACCAAATTTGGTCAAAATCGGAGAGGAGGCAACTTTCGAGACAATGACCAAAAACAAATAGAGGATTTTCTTTTGAAAATTTAATTTTTCCTTGAAAGCACCCAAATACATCAACTTTTTTTTGGAAATTCCAAAATGAAAATTTTCTTTCCAAAGTGTTCATCTGGAGCATCCGGTATATATTTGGTGTGTGTCTCACTTTTTTGATAACAAATTTTGAAAATCCTAAAGCCGCCACTGAGTAGTAACCAGTTAGTTCTGCTTGCTACTAGCCGAAACTATCAGACCTAGAACTAAGAACTATGACTAATTTTAACGTTTGACGTTGACATGTAAACTTGCATAAATTTACAACAAAAAATAAACGAACATATTTTAAAAATAATAAGTTGTCATAAACCTCCGGTAGCAAAAAAAAACATAAAATATTCTAAGTAAACAATCCGTACAGGTCCCATAACACCTTTTTTTGGCCGGGCTTTTCTGATAATGTTCAAAAACCATTCTTTATGTTGATATGAGTTAATCGAAAAAATATCTAAATATAGGCATTTTTCTAAAACAAAAGCAATTTTTCGCACTAAATTATTTTGTTAAAAGGTTATCAATACGAGAAGATTTGGGTTTATAGATTTTTTAGCATTTGAAACAAATCAGTAATAAATATTTTAACCTGGAAAAAATTTTCGAACGCACTTCCGGCGGTATTGAAAGTTGAGTTGTGTGAATAAAGACGCGTGTCCGCTACTGAAAATTTTATGACTGGACTTTTGTTGTATTAAATATAATTAAATACACAATACAATAAAACTCCACAGACTTTGATTTTTTAATGGCCGAATCTACGTACCTACATGAGTTGTACAACTTGTCGTACAACAAGTTGCATATTGTGTGGGCCGTGACTGATAAAAAACAAGAAAAATTACGTTTATTACCGGAAAATATTGGAGACCACCTGAAAGTCATTTCTAAATATGGCCACGCGATAAAACCAAATAATTTATTGCTTGAAAATACGCAAAAACATTAAGCATGTTGTTAATTAATAATAAAATTCAATTTTTGTACAGGTATGCCGATTTTTCTGTGCTGGAATTTCCGCGATGACTTGACTTGGAGGACATAATTTAATTGTTTATATTTATTAAAATTATGGTAATATTTGCAGATATCATTATTAGGTTACAAGTTAAATTGTTAAAATTTTATTTTTATTGCTCTATTTTCGAGAAGATTCCACAAACTAGCATTCAGATTATAGGTGTCAAAAGAATTTAATTCGATTATCACTGGTTAAGAGTATTTACAAAAAAACATGAAAATTATGAACGTAATCTCTGTGACATATGATAACACTAATCTAGGCGTAAGTTCCGGCCTAACGCACGTAGTGTGTGTAGTACACGAAAAGTTTCAGCAAATTTTTCCCTATCGTAACCTCGTTATTGTTGCGCATAAACGTATGAAATTTGTCACGTTGTAAACCCACAAAAATTTTCTTATTTCCTGTGAAAAAATTGGGACAATGATGTCATGTGGTTTTTGAGATTTTCGATTTTAAAAAGCTTTCATTTTTCTACTGACTGACTGGCTTATTGACTCATCAAAATCATGAGGCTTTTCCCGAAAGAGTAGAAATTTGAAATTTAATATATAAGTATATTTTAAGACACAAGTAAAGAAAAAATACTAAAAACTGTGCATTTTTACTTAAAATCCCCTGAAACGGCGGAGGTACTATTATATATTTAGGGGATATTTTAAAAGTTTGCAATCTAATTGTTTCTGAGTTTCTAAGATCATAATTGTCTTAGAATTTAAAGTTTATGCAGGATTTTATTTCATTCATTAAATACAGAAAAAGAGAAGAGGTCGTACCAATAACAACTAGTGCCAAGTTCCTATTCAAAAATCTCGATCTCTTAAAGCAGGGGTCTCCAAACTACGGCCCGAAGGCCACATCCGGCCCGCGGACAGATTTTGTCCGGCCCGCGGAGAGCTAGCATACTTGAAAACTCCTTTTAGAGAACAAATAATTTTTATAGCAAATTAAATTTAGTTTACTGAAGTATTCTAATTTTATGTTGAATAATTATTAATATGACATCTACATTGATATGGTCATGGGCTAACTCCGCTAACTCATAACATTCTTGTAGGCTTATTGTTATTTTTTGTGATAAGTTGGATAAAGAAACACAAATTGTAATGAGTAAAGACATGTATAATATGCAGAAAATTTAACTTCAGTATATAATAACTAACAAATTATTGAAATGAATCCAACTAACATTTTATACATTTTAAATAATCACATAACTTATAACAAACATAATGACATATGAAATACTAATGAGATTTATGTAATTGAGATTTTCCACTGACAATAGTTTGTAGTTGTGGACTAATTTTACTTGTACCAATTATTAAAAGAGATTTAAGATGCTCATCAG
The DNA here is from genome assembly GCA_019359885.1 of Listronotus oregonensis. Lineage (NCBI taxonomy): Eukaryota > Metazoa > Arthropoda > Insecta > Coleoptera > Curculionidae > Listronotus > Listronotus oregonensis. Next base: position 80,291 of record JAHBCN010001385.1, read on the forward strand.
TTAATTTCGATCTGTAAACATTTTTTGTGTACTTCATTTTGGAGAAGGTTTTCTCACACAAATAAGTAGTACCAAAAAACAGAAAACAGACCACGAGCAAATTTATGCAAATTATCAAATTGTGTCAGTGGAAGACTCTTATAAAATTCCAACAAAGATGAGTTTTGATATTTGTTCTTAATTATATCACTGCATTGTAGATCAATCATTTCCATTTGAAGTTCCGGGGCTAGGGTTTCAATGTCAGTATCAAAAGGATTCTGAAAAATCTTAATTTGATTCGCAATGGCATCAAAGTCCGAGAAACGAGTATCAAAATTTATCTTCAAAGCACTTAAAGATTCGATTGCAAAATCGATAGGAAACTCAGTCTCAGTAGTGTGGCTGAATATTTCACAAGTTTTAAAATGTGAAAAACATTTACTTCGTGGTTGTGATTGAAACAGTCTCAATTTCTTCCGGAATGATTTGATATTAGTGTATAAATCAGGAAGATGCTGGTTTTCTCCTTGCAATCCCAAATTCAGTTCGTTCACATGTTTTGTCAAATCAACATAGAATGCTTACTTCCACAGCCATGCGTTGTTTTGTAATTCAGTAAGAGGGCGATGCTTTTCATTCAACAAAATTTCGATCACTGCTCGAAGTTCAAAAAAGCGCTGAAGGACTTTCCCACAACTAAGCCAGCGTACGGCAGTATGATAAGGTAAGTCAGTTTCTCCAATCTCTTCAATAAATTGTCGGAATTGTCGGTGATTCAGCCCAAAAGATCTGATAAAATTAACAGTTGATATGACTGGTTTCAGAACGTCAGACATATCCAAACATTTTCCGCACAAAGACTGTTGATGAATGATACAATGTAAGACTAATGGTTTTGAACCACCGTCATTTTCTACAGCCTTTGACACAAGAGCGACCACTCCTTTATCTTCCCCACTCATGTTTTTGCCTCCATCAGTTGTAATACATTTCAAGTTTTTCCATCGAAGGTTCTTTTGATTAATGGCCATTTCAACTCCTTTAAAAATATCTGTACCAGTAGTTGTGCCATGAATACTATACATATCAAGAAGTTCTTCGTGCACTTCATAGCTTTTATCTACTCCTCGAATATAAATCAACACCTGAGCAGTATCTGACACATCCGTTGACTCATCCAAGGCCAAAGAAAACCACTCAAAATGTCCATTTTGTCGAACAGTTGAGAGGATATATTTTCAGCGATGTTTTCTACCCTTCGAGCCACAGTGTTTGCTGACATACTGACAGTTTTTAATAAATTTACCTTTTCAGGGCACATTTCTTCGGCTACTGCAATTATGCATTCTTTGATCATTTCTCCATCGGTGAATGGTTTTCCACGTTTTGCAATTTCAAGAGCCACACGAAAGCTGGCACGAGTTGCAGCCTCTTGTTCAGTTTTGAGTTTTGTAAATGAAAATTGCTGCGATTTCAATCCGCGCTGCATAGCTTCGAATTTTTCTGTCCGCAAACTTCCTGTATATTTTGAGTAATTTTGAAAATGTTTTGTTTCATAATGACGTTTAATGTTATATTTTTGAGAACGGCTATGCTTTCATTGCAAATCAAACATAGCGCCTTGTTACTGGACTCAATTACGAAATACTGAATGTTCCACTGATTTTTGAATTTTCTGCATTCACTATCAATTTTTCGCTTCTTTTCCATACTACTAATTCACACACAAAAGCAACAATTCAAATCAAAATACTGTTATAAAGATGTCTTAAACTTAAACACGCACAAACACGTTTTAAGGAGGTATGCAATATTTTATTTAACAACAGTGTCATAGGAACTGACTTGTGGTTGCGCCACTAGCCTTCTTATATATTCCAATTACTGCCATCTAGAAGTGAGTGGAAGACACCAGAACTTTCTCGAACCAACGAGATTATTCTGTACGTGCTATTAGCGCCATCTGTTAGCGATAGAAGGTCTACCTATTTCCGCTTGTGTCCACCAGATGTCGTGTCACGTTACTCCTCATGGCTCGTACTCTACGACTAATCTAGAAATTACAGATAATGACAGGAAAATTAATAATATGCAGTGTTGCCGTTTTGCGGACTTTAGTCCGATTTGCAGCCTTTTTTAAACGTTGTGTACTTTTTCGGACTTTTTTTTTATCAGTGGACTATTTCACCGGCAACAATGATAATATGGTTTTGGCCCTCAGAACTTACTGGAGTAATCAGTATGGCCCTAAGGCTGGAAAGTTTGGAGTCCCCTGTCTTAAAGTACTGAGATCTAAAATTGAACCAAGTTTTTTTTTTTGACTTGGCAAGTTTTTACTGATCTGTCTGTACACTAGACTCCCGCTTATCCGAACCCCGCATATCCGAAAATCTGCCTAATCCGAACAGGCCAGGACAAAAAAAAAAATTTAAAAACTAGGAAAAGTAAAGAAGGCAAGTTTTTTTTAGTAACGTCGTACGTTTATTAACAAAATTTTATACATAATTTATTTGTTAGACACTTACAAATTATTGACTAGCACAATTTAAAGTCAGTGATCTTCTTCTGATGCAATGCACTAAATCGGCTTTACACCATCTTTTGTTAAAAAAGGTGTATTTAGCTTCTGACCTTTAATATTTTACACATTAGATGCTTAATATGCCTCAAAAAGACAATAATGCGGCATTATGAGACAAAATTCCGACTAATCCAAATTTTCGCTAATCCGAACAGGGTTTGGTCCCAATTAGTTCGGATTAGCGGGACGTTACTGTATTAATGAAAAAAAACTGTCTGCATTAATAAAAAAAAGAATATTTACTAATATAGACAGATTAGTGAAAAATTTGCCAAGTCAAAATAGAACTTTTTAGATCTTGGTACTTTAGGAAGCCGATATTTTTGGTTAAGAACTTGGTCTTTATTATACGTAGGTGTTTTTGTCATTATTACATTGGTCTTCATGAAAATCGTGCCCGTGAAAACCAATATCTTAGCCTTTCCCATGCATCTACCCGGTGGCTACTGTTTATTGCCTTTTTGAAGATAAGTCTAAAGGTAGTTTTTTTTGGCTTAATTAAAACAAATATATATCTGTACTCCTAGGTCATGTGGTATATTACTACAAAGTATAATATGAGAAGATCATAAATGGAATGTCTGTGTCGATCTAGTAATTGTTAAACTAAATACAATTTTTTTAAGCCCTAAATAAAGAAAAAAATATTTTTCTTAATTAGGTACGAAATTTAAAGCAAATAAGAAAGGCAAAGCTTAAAAAAGGAATTTTTGTTGGGTGGCAAATAAGAAATTTTTGAAAGACAAACATTTTTGAATCGGGCAAAGAGTATAGGTCATAAACTCCATTTAAAAGTGTTTGTAGCAACTTCTTAGGATAAAGAAAACAGATAACCCCACAGATCTAGTTAGAAGACTTATCCAGTCGTATAAGAGGTTAGTTCTTCATTCCCATTTGAAATTTTTTCTTGTCAGTTATTATCTAGTTTCAGATGAAAACTCGGCGAAAGATTTTGACTAGCAAATTGCTTGTGAAAAATGGACCCAAAACATGTTTGTAAAGTAATGTTGGATCCCAGAGTGTAAAACCGATTCCTTTGGATACAAGACAAAAACTTTCTTTTGATTCTGACTTATTTTTTGGCAAAAAAGTGTTTTTTTTTTCATTTCTTATTTTCGATAACTGTTGTCTATGATTTTGGTTTCTTATGTCTTATTATCACTTCTCCAAAAATCTGTTAGATATAAACCAAACTCATATTTGAAGTCAGTGTATTATAGTAAATATAAAAAAACAAAAAATATTAGGGAGCGACAAAAATTCAGTGTATCAATAGCCCTATAATGAGTGAAGGTATGAAAACAAAATGTTCAATCACGCTAAGTAGAACATTATGTTTATCTTTGGCTTCAGTGCAATAACTATCCAATTATGCAAATGTTTCAGCGTCTACCGACTAAGCCAGCTTGATGAAACGCGGAACAATTGAATTAATAGGCGTAAACAGATTCATTTGTTCAAAACAAATGAATTAATAAAACAGAAGAAACGAGATACGTCGGCAGAACGCCAACTGTTTTTTAGATGCACATCTGGCCTAAGGAAAATTGTTAATTGTTGAGTAAACGAGCATGTTTTAAATGATAATTAACATTTTACAATGTTTTTTTTTGTATATTCAATAGTTGAGTGACAAATTTTACACCATGACTTGAGCATTGAGCATTTAAAAATATTCAACCATTTTTTTTCGGGACATCGGTCCTGCCTTTAAATTTGGAAATAAAAAATACTTCTTTGAAACTTCGCCGGGGGATTCATTTTGGTGTAACCTACTACTTTAAAGAAAAGTGGAATGAAACTACGAACTGCAACCTTGAAAAAATACTTCTGAGCGCTCCAGACAAGGTAATAGCGAAGAGATGCTTTACGATGTCCAGAAGGAACATCTAAGTATTAACAGGCGAGGCGTTCGAACTGGCCAATGCGGGCTACGAGAACACCTATTCAAAATGGGTTAAGTGACACAGAGGCAGAGGCTGTGAACAAGAAAATGAGACCGTGGAACATATTCTTTGTAATTGTCCCGCCCTCAGATTTGAACGGAACTCCATGCTGGGCACTGGCTGGCCTCTATTAGCCGAAATTAGGGAGATTTTACATAAAGACATCGTCAACTATTTTAAATCAATAGGTTGGACGACGCACTAAATCTTCCGCCTGCAAGAGGAAGCACAAAGGACCTACTGAGGTCTAGGTGCTGTGGTATTACCACCCTCTGAAACTTTTAGATCAGTTTAGAGACCCACTACTTTTTTATCTTCGAAAATTCTGAGTATTGGGCGCTTTTAACGTGACCTGCGTCAAACATGCCAATTTAACGATGTATAGGTAATTTTATGAATTACTTCTTCTTTTTTACTTGACAAGATTTTATAATGCAAACATCGGCAAATATATTGACCAACAAAGATATTGGAGCATTTCGTGACACCTACACCCGCAACATGTCTAATTCATAATATGTAGTTTAGAAGTAACGGGCTGATTTTTGCACACTTGCCAGATAAATAATATGGTTGTACTGGCCTAGAAAAAATAAGGGTCTTTTGCCCTGAGCTACGCCCTAAACATATTTGACGCATGCCACATCATAAACGCCCAAATTCTCAGAGTTTTTAAAATAGTTGTAGGTTACACTCACTCACTAAGTTTCCGAGGAGTATTTTTTATTTTAAAATTTATAGCCCGGACCGATGTCTATTCAGTCTGGAAGGTTTAGAACATTTCGAAGTGTCGAATTTCTCAACTTTAATTGATGTATTTGTATTAATCTTAATACACTAAGCAGGGCTTCTTTTCCTAGGTTCAAACAGAGCGTTGGTAAATACTTTAAAATTTACAAAGAATAAAAAATTGAACTAATATTGGGGTGTTCTATTTGAAAAATGAAAGTTATACTGGTTCGCCAATATGAATTATCTTGTACAAACATTAATTATCCATAGATGATGGCTTAATTGGTGCCCTGCAAATTCGAAATTGCAACAAATACTTTAAACAAGGTATTTACAAGAGATTTGCAAATTTTACGGCAAAAAAACTAAAAATTAGTAGCTCTGTTAAAACTATTTTAACCTTTAGTTACGTAAACGGTCATAAATACTTTGTTCAAAAGGTAATTTATTAAAATAACAATTTAGGATGCTTAGATAACCATTTTTATATGGTTTATAAATCAAACAACAATGAGGCAATAATAAAAATAGTTATTAAAATTACTATTTAACTTTAAAAATAAGATCTTACGTCATAAAATAGGTATATACATTACAGAAGTACAATTATATACCCAGAATAATGTATTATGTAAAAAAGAAAAAAACCTAAAAATAAAAGATACTATGTCAACTAACTTTAATTTGTTAAAAATAAACGTCATTTTGATGACTTGTTAAATAAAAAAAAAACTAAATAAGTAAAAACCAACTTTGACAAATTTTAGGCAATCAGAACTAAATAAAATGAGAAAGAAAGCTGTTGAACATTTCGTTTAAAATCACCCTGTATGTTTAGTACACTATTAGTTTAAAAAAAGATCTAAAAGTCTTCCTTCTATTGATGGACCTATATTTTTTGAATCGACATATTTTTGTTATATTAGATGGTCACTCTTTCAGCTTTTGCTAATATAATGCTGGGGCTGAGTACTTGCATCAACTCTATTTCTTATTTACATCAACAAACTTGTCGCTTGTCTATACTCAATACGAGTATAAGCTCGTTATTATTTAGATCAAATATCTGAAATAAAATAGATTGGTCGAGGTGGTGGGGTCAACTGGCTTGCTTGTTCGCCAGATTTGACTCCAATTGACTTTTTTTGTGGGGTTTTGTAAAGAACAAAGTAATGATGACACCTACAATTTCAAATAACATGAGAGCTCAAATCCGTCAGCTTGCATATTAATGACACCTGCAATGTTAGAGCGGGTACGAAATTCATTTAAAAAAAGAGGTTTAAAGTCAAAAAAGACGTTTAAAGTAATTTTTTGGGCATAATAAAATGGTATTTAATTTTTAAATGTTGAAAATATTTTTTTAAATGTACCAATATAATTAGGTATTATATCCTAACCTGTAAAGAAATTTAGTTATTTTTTAGAAACAGTTTAAGTGTTTAACGTAGCTTCGTATTTTAAAATTAAAAACACATCATTATATTTGAAATTCCAAAGTTACCTCATGCCTTAAAAGAGGGTGCAGGAAAAAATGTCTACATCACCAAAATTCCATGAAAATATTTAAAACCGTTTTCGACATATCGTATTTTAACACTTTAAAAAACTCACTGTTTCGAAAAAGATAGAGAAAAGGAATGCCAAAAAATTTGCTTACGGTTTCCAGGTGACGATTTTCTGTAATCCAAATTACCTATCGACATTTTATGTAACATGCCGTAAATCATTTGATTGTCATTTTACATGTCGGCGTGTTACAAAACGACTAATCTTAATCCCTAAGATATCAAATAATTCCTAAATGATTGTTGTGGATTTAATCTAGGAAAGGTGTGTTTTTGGGTTTTACACTGTTTCTAACAATAAAAAAAAGGTTAAAAAATTTAATACCAAAAATCCACAGCTTTTAAGCTTTCAATTTCTAAAAGAAAAATAAAAAGTTTATCAGTTGTTTTAATTTATAAATCCATTTTTTATTAATAAATCCAAGGTTTATGTGGGTTATTTTTAAATTGATTTAAGATGCAGAACAAATCCCTAAAAAAACAGATATTCAAGCATAATTATTTTAATTAAAAAGAATAATAGTTTATACCCGCTGGTCCTTAGTTGAAATAAATACGAGTTAGGCAATCCAAATCGAAATGAAAAAAAAGTCCCAAGGATTACCCAAGAAATATAAGCAATTTTAAGTACTAAAAAAACATGTACTTTCACACTTTCTCTGCCGACATGGGGGCGACTAAACTGTCTCAATTATACCAAACCAGTTACGTCTCTAAAGGTAAAAAATGTGATTTTACACTATTTATGCCGACAAAAAGTTGACTTAAGACCTTAATATATAGAAATTACGCCTACAGAAACGCACAATGAGGGAAGTTACCCCCTGCCGCGTTCTTTTTACCTTTTCCATGAACTCTAACGGACTTAGATCCGACTGTTCAGGTGACCATAAATAATTTGGTCAAATAAATCAGTAGGTGTTACGTGTATAGGGTGAAGAAAAAGATCATTTTAGATTGTTTGTCTAGTTTAAAAGTTGTAAATTAATAGTTAAAAAAATATAGCACACGAATTGTGAATTCTTATTTAATTTATAAACTGAAAAATAATATTAAAAATTCTCTGACAATTTTCTTTGTACCAGGTTGTAATGGTGGCTTTAGAATTTTAAAAATTTTTTAAATCAGTAAAAAAATAATTATATTTAAAGTGAGTATTAATTAAAATGTATATATATATATATATATATATATATATATATATATATATATATATATATATATATATATATATATATATATATATATATATATATATTATATTATATATACAGTATGTCCACGGAAAAGGTGTGAATAGGAAAAACTTTTTATTTTATTTTATCAATAAAAGCTACCCTTCAAAAATTTGCTTCCTTAGATAAATTGGGAGAAAAATTTAGCAATTTTATACTCGGTGTTTGAAAATTAAAAACTTAATGTCAAGTAAAGTGCATTTATTTGAGAAGATATGAAATAATTAGAAAAAGTTGTTTGGAGTAAAGGTAGTTCTAATACAATTTTTGAAAAATCCTACTTTTATTAATTTGTGATGAAAATTATTTTAATATCAATTAACTTATTCCAAATTAACAACTCATTTTTGTACTAGTAGGCGTTGATAGTGACAAGCTTTATTGACACTTCGCTTTTATAATTTATTAGCCGTAGTATCGTCTGCTTAAAATGCTTACTTTACAGCAAAAAATTTGATTAAATTGATATTAAAAATAAAAATTGATATTAAAATAAATTTAATTAAAAATAAATGAAAGTAGACCAATTTTTTCGAAAATTGGTATAAGAGACTACCTTATAATCTTAAACAACTTTTCTGTAACTTATTTTCATATCTTCTTAATAAGACTTACTCTTTACCAATAAGTTTTTTAATTTTTGAACACGCGTATAAAATATGTTAAATGTTTTTATCCAATCTTACTCCAAAAAGTGACTAAATTTTTAAAATACTTTTTCGATAAATCAAAAAATTATTTTTCCTTAAACACACTTTTCCGTGGATACTGTTTTAATAAAATAATATAATATATATATTATATATATATATATATATATATATATATATATATATATATATATATATATATATATATAATATATATATATATATATATATATATATATATATATATATAAATATGTGATTATATATAGATGAAAAATTAAAACCAAATAATTTTTTAATTCTGAATCAAAACAAGTACTTTTTTACAAATTCCTCGTTTCAAGATATTTATTTTAAAGTGCCAAAAAAAAAATTTTTAAATTACATATTGGTGCTTAGTTGGCGCTTTTCAATATTACGTCAGATAAAACAAGTTTGACCTTTGTCAAAGATAGACACTTGTCAATCTGTTATTGGAAAAATCACAAAAAAATGTGAGTTTACTAACAAGGTATGGTGATATTGTTTATGTGTATTGTGATTTTTATAATAACAGATTGACAAGTGTCTAACTTTTGACAACGGTCAAACTTGATTTCATATGACGTAATAGTTTAAAAGCGCCAACTAATATTAGCGACACCCACAATGTGATTTAATTTTTTTCTTTGGCAAAACTTTATAGTGAAATATCTCGGAAACAAAGGAAAATTTGCAAAAAAAGTATTCTTGGTTTTCGATTCAGAATCAAAAAATTAATTCGGGTCTTCATTTTTCGCCTCTACTTACCAATCACCCTGTATATATATATATATATATATATATATATATATATATATATATATATATATATATATATATATATATATATATATATATATATATATTATATATATATATATATATATATATATATATATAATATCTAGGGTTTTATGAATTCCTAAAGACCCTGTTGTCCCAAACCATCCACTCTGAACCCGTGTAAATCTAAAACTAGCCATTGTCGAGGTTTGGTCCCTTGAAAACTTTTGATATCTACGTGACCTTTTTTAACTTCTCTAAAAGTTTAAACAAAACTGACGAAAAGTTTTTTTTTACTGATTTTGTGCGGAGTCCTTTACATTACTAAAACACAGTAGAAAAAAAAGTAGTCTATTAGTAAAATGCTCTGTCTGTAATAATTTTATCATCGGTAAAAAAAAATTAATGTAACCATTACAGTCCATTGTTGCTGCCTAATTGATACACATTTTTTAATGTTATTACCTTAAAACGGTAATTTTGAACATTTTGTAATCAATTTTATATGTTTCGCATTTTTTTAAACTGAATCAAAGCTAAATTAAAATTCCAAATCATCTAAAGTCACGTATTATAATGCTAAATACTATGAATATGATTCATGCACAAGAAATCCTTATTTACAAATTGTGATTATACACAATACCTTTAGCTGCTTTATAGCCTAATTATTTAAATTATTTTACTTGATGCTATAATCTGCATCTCCATAATACTCTATTTTGTAAACACTTTTTATCGGAAATTCCACTAAAGGAATCTATTTTCGTCGGTAATGCTTTTAAGAAACTTCAATAAAATTTTAAATGAAACCTAAATTGGTGGTCCTGTTGATTGATTTTCCGAAAACTATGGCTTATCTATAAATGTCATTTAAAAAAATATTTAAATATGGTTTTAGTCGAAAAGAACCCGATAATCAAAATTCTCTATACTATTTAATTTCCAGTAAAAGTAAAAAGTATTTTTCAAATAATAATATACTAGTGCCTGCGCGCATGCTCCTGGAGAAGCGATTTTTTTCTTTTTTATCTTGGGACAGTCCACGAAGGCTGATGCCTAAGTACTAACGTACCGTGGGTGTCTTCAGTGTGGTAAGAGGGAGTTTGTTCACACGGGACTTAAATTTTTGGAGATTGGGAGGAAAAGGAAAAACTTCTGCGGGCAGCAGGTTCCATAGTCTTGACACTCTAGGGATGAAGGAACGAAGAAAGCGGGAAGTTCGTTTATTTATGTGTGTATGTTTATTTGCACCAAAACATGCTCTTAACTCTCAATAACACTAAAAGTTTAAGAAAATAAAAACAGTTCAAATACAAGATAATTAGAAAAAATTGAAAAAAATAAGATATAATTCAAAAATTTGTAAAAGAAGACATTTCTTGACCCATGTTAATATGAAAATTTGTTTTATAAAAAGTCTTAAGAGTGCATTTACGCTACACCTTAGGGGTCGGGCGAAAGGACGAGGAGACGGTGGGCGGAGACTACAAACTCCCACTACCACAATTTTCGTATAGCCGCATTAAAAATATTATATTTTATTTAGGTTCTTCCAAATTAGGCGTATCGATACGCTGTTGTTTCCAAGTGCAAGCTTACAGGAAATAACGTTTTTCGGTAACTATTTTTTACTTAAATGACATAAATTATACACCATTTTAAAGGTAAGGAAATAATCTATGCTTTTGCTGTAACGGATTTTTGAAATATGAGCCGAGTTAAGAAAAGATAATATCTAAACATAACCGATTTAAGGGTGACTTTCACTCAAGGAAATATTAAAAACTAAATCCAAATTTAAAAAACGATTACAGCAGAAGCCTAGATTTAAGTGTTGGCTTTCATATAGTTTTTAAAAATTATCGATAACTTATACCGTTTTTGAGAAAAACATTATGCCCCGAACCCCAAATTGGACCCATTTTTCGCGGCGCGAATGGACTCTTAAGCAATCACTCACAGCGAATTTTAAACTTTATTTGCTTCTTTATTTCTAAAGCATTAAGATAAAAAGGTAAAAATAAAATATTTCTTTAAAAACTGGAGATTATTATAAGGAATTTTTTCACCTTGTGTAGCCATTTTTAAGAATATTTTATACAATTATTTATAGATATTTTAATGAATTATAATTATTAAAGTCAATATTTTTAATACAGACGGCTACATCTTTGTTACATGTTAATAAAAATTAAAATATTTTTCTTTATTTACACCTGTGTCGCGACAAGTATAGAGTTTCATTAATTTCATATTCATAATTCTGAATTGAAAATCCCTACAAAAGGCAAACTATTTGTTTAGTATATTAATATATACTATTAACTTATGTAGATTTTTCGCACATGTATATTCATTGACATTTGTGGCGCATCTTTAAAAAATATTTTTGGTGAAATATAAGCTTTTTTTGCGTGTAAACAATTTAAACATGGTTACTAATCTTGATTTACCCCCCGTGAAACGGTATTAGGGAAAGCAATAGTCACATAGTCCTTATTTGCTAAAACACTAGTCAGCAGTTGTGATACTGATGGCTGACAGATATGACATACTTATACAGGTGTGAAAAATCCAAAACCGAACATAGGGATAAAGTGTAATGTATCAAACAGAAACGGACAACCCCTTTAACTGTGTGAAAGAAGTGAGACAAAGCTTTGCAATGAGTCGATACTTGTATCAAGCGCTGCGCTGTCCCGAACAGCGAAGACAGCGATTCGAAGCATACGGCAACCTTCGTCGAGCGTACGCTGTTTAAGCTATTTTGGCGCGTATGTCCTAGCTTAAATTCGATCTCACTCTGTTTTAGTGGTTTATTTGTTTTCTTTGTTCTACTTGCGAAACGTCCATGTTCGGTTTTGAACTTTCCTCACCTGTATACCTTATCTTAGTTTTCTACAATACGAGGTAAGATACACAGGCGTTTCAAAATTGGTTCGGTTTGCGCTGCATGGAAAGAATCAGTTTATTAAAAAAACAACTTGTAACTTGGGAAAAAAATTTAAACCTAAGACAGATTTTTTTAAATAATATAAAATATTACTTATGCGAAATATATACTCACACAGAAAATGAAAACATAAATTAAAACTTGCCATTTATTGAAATAATTAAAGATTATTATCAGTTAAAAAGAAAAATTCAAAAACAATATTATTAAGGAATGTTATAGTTTTACTTTAGTTAGCAAAGCGTGCTATTTAAATTTTTAAAATCTACAGGGTGTTTTAAATATTGGATTTAAAATTGAGTTTAAATCTTTTATTTTTAAAATATATGCTCAAAAGGGTTTTTTAACTCTAAAAATTAACTTTTTCGTTATACCGGATCTCTTAGTTACAAGTTTCATTCTTATTTGGTACACTCTCCCTCTCTTCATTCGTGAGGACCTCAAAGAACATCAGAACTCCTTTTAGTATATTTCCCCTATTTTACCATAATAACCCCTATAAAAATGTATCTGCTTCTTTTAACTCTACTAACCCTTCCTTTGCACTGTTTCCTCCCATTGTGGAGCTTCTTTGGTTGGTTCTTGGGGATGTAGGAAGTGAGTACTTGTCTTTTTCCGTTTACCACAATCAAATTTTCAGTCAAAAATTCTTAAAGATTTCTAAATTTTTAATTTTCTAAATCACAACCTTGTTGAACATCGGTGTAAATTTGTAGTTCCTTTTAACATTCTAACTAACCTTGAAGTCGTACATCCTTTTCTACTTGTTTAGATTAGTTGTCTGTCTTTGTTTACTTTTTAGTATTACATTTTTTACTGGTTTCTTAACCTAACATAATCACATGTTCGTGTTTCGAACAAAATGGTATCATAGTGTGGCTTAATTTTTTTAAAATTTACCCTTTTTAAGGTGAAAATGTGAGATCTTATTCACAATGTACATACTTTAAATTTTTAAGTTTATAATGTGATAATTTGTCGCTGTCCTGTTTACATGTACACACCAAATGCTGTAACTCCTGCTTGACAAGTAAGATTTGAACCTTTTCTGTTTTCTCGTTTATACTATTTTTACTAATTTTGCCATTTCATCAAGATTTGTTCCCTTTAATTACTTAAATTCATTACATACTATTAAAAAAAAAACCTCTTAACAATAACATTTCTATAAAAATATTTAAACTTTTTTTCAGTTTGCTTTTATCGTTCAATTCTTACTTGCAGATAGCACTGATGATGGTTTTTACCGAAAGCGCTTTGCTAGGATATTAATTTTAATAAAATTTTGCACGAAATACAAAGTTTCTTCATTCCCTACATTCTTACGTGCACACGGCCACAATCAATTTTCAAAACACTTTTTGGCTGTTAATTCGAAGAAGTTAATTTTCTATTGAAAGAATCTCTGAATTTTTTTAAGTAAGCACTACACCTATCCTTAATACCCTCCACTTTTTTTTCCGCGAAGACAATTTTAATTGTGTCCTGTAAATTTAAATTGATTTAATTCAAGTAGTATTTTACCCCGTTGACCACAAATTTTATTTTAATACAACTAAATTTCTTTGCCATAATTTGCAAAGATATTAAATACCATACAATTTGTTGGTAAACACCGTATCTAATTAGTCCTTATTCCAAAAAGTCTTATTGCACATGGGGCTGAGTTAAGCAATTTTTAAAGGTCATAAAAATATTTTAGTTAAAGTTTATTTTTAACTCTGTATATAACTAAAAATATGGCTACTGGCTAATGTCGTTTAAATATTTTCACTTAACTGGGAAAAATTTAGAAAAGTAAAAGTGATCAAAGGCGCGGTTCAAAAAAATGTCAAATATGCGCAAACAGGTACAAAGTAATCGAGATGTAATCTTAAAGAAAACATTTCTACACTTAGTAGGAAGACGAGCCACACAAGAAGTCTTTTAGCGATAGCTTTTAAATAGACAAGTGGATTTTAAATTCCGCTAATGAAGTTCTTATAACTTCTACGCCAATTATCATATTTAAGAGTGAAACTTCGTAAGTATTTTTTGACTGGATAAAATATGAAAAACCTTACAGTTTGGTGCTTGTCCCAGATCGAAAGAAAGCAGCGGGCCCTTGCTGTCACATCCGTGAATTTAAACAACCTCGGTCGAGGTTAGTAGTCTGATGTGTGATCATAGAGCGATAGCCACGTGCTGTTGTGTGTGGTTCGGAAAACTGTAGGTTCCGTATGGATTGGGGGTGATGTAGTTTAGAGTTCGAGATAAAATTGAGTTCTGCTGAAAATTGTTTTGGGTGTTTGGGGTGGTGGGAGTGGGGGTGTTTTAAAGATAAGTGTAGTGCTTACTTAAAAGCTCTCAAATATTCTTCTGCTACAGTATTAACTTTTTCGAATCAACAGCAATCACACAAACTTGAGCCACAAAATGTTCATTTATCATTCTTATTATTAGAGTTTGTTTGTTTGTTTTTTTTTTTTTTGTAGTTAATGTAGCGTTTTCCTTTTAAATAATCTGCTTTTTATTTTGCGTCAAAATTTTTGCACTCCTTAATATTTTTATAATGTTGGTAGTACTGGGAATTGTAACATATTTTAATAAATTAATTAAATATATTCTTGGGCAAAGATGAGTGGCTTCTTCTTCTTCTTCTTCCCTGGAGCCGTCTTGATTTACTACCGGAGGCAGCGCAGAATTTTGGACTTTTTGTTTCTAATCTCCTATTTTCTTTTTTACCAATCCTTCCATTAGTCTTGTTTTTTCTGCAAGTCTGTATAACCCCGAGACTGGTTGGTAAATATATTCCTGTGGGCTTATTTTCGGTTGCCCAAATAATACCTGTCTTTTGTGATTTAATGCTTTACGTTCGCACAGGCTATGGTAGGCTGTTTCTTTCTTCTCGTCGCATATTTTGCAACTAACTAATTAACTAATTTGAAAGGTCTTTCTCTCCTTTCTCGTCCATTTAGTAACCACCTTTGGGGCCTGTTGCATTTTATCCCTAACACTGTTAGTAAATTTTCCTTGTGCCCTAATGACGAGATCGTCTGTGTATCCCAATGTTTGGTACCATTTGAGTTGAAGGACATTTCGTAGGTCGTCCATGACAAGGTTCCATAGTAGAGGGGACAGAACTCCCCACTGCGAACATCCTCGTTTAACCTGACCTACAAGAGAGTTTCTTCAAGAATTAAAGTATACTAATCTGCTCTTAAGCCTGCAGTCTATCCACCTGCAGCTTGTTGCGTCGCTCCCTCTGCTCCTCGACGCGTTTGAGACAGTTGTGAGGGACGTGTTGTTAAACGCTCCTTCTTTATCCAGAAAAGCACATGAGCGGCTTAAAAGCAGGTCAAATATTTATTCAGATAGGCGAAATTTTTGCGCCATACCCGATTCATCGTGCCTAGATGGATAACGCTCTTTTAAATAACGCCGTTTAATTATATCTGCCAAATGTTTATTTGCAGAACTGTTTAATTCTTTCTTTTTTAGGAGAAATTGGCGGTACACAAGTTTTAAGTTAAATACCTGTATAAAATAACACAATTTTAATTATCATTTCCACAAAAATTAATGGCAAATAAAGTTAGTTAGGTCGTGGCTCTCCCGTTTTGCAAATGTCCATCTCGTGTTAAATGGTAATTATTCCACTTCATATTTTCATGCGGTTTATGTTTTAAGATAAGCCGTGTTTAGTCTTGACCAATTAAAGATCGTAGAGATTGCTAGTTAATTGACTTTAAAACTTGAAGATTGGCGCATGCAAAATAAATAAATTCTTATGTATTTTTAAATATAAAAGGTTGCATATTTAAATGGTAATTTATCTAGAAAAGTTTAAAGAATGCTGCTTAATTACAATAAGTCATCAAACAAAGTAAATAAATCATTCATTTAAATATACAGACATGAAAATAAATCAATCTTTATGTACTTAAGCGTTAGGCCAAATACCATAAAATTATTATAATTTGTATGATATTTCAACAAAACTTTAAGAATTAAACCGTTAGTCCAACAAGAAAAACGCCACAAAATTACCTAACTATACAGTCTGAATAGCTGATACATTACTTTCCGAAAAATCAGTCATGTTTCTAACTGCCTGGTGTCTATCGATTCAAAACAAAAAATAATTCTGCGGTTTCCAATAAACTAAACAACAAGCGCAAACTTCAAGTGAACGCGCATATATTTAATTAATTTAGTTGCTTACTTGCGGGTAAAGTGCTGAAAACTTAACCTCTTTATTTTAATATTCTAAGTGACATAGATTTTTTTACGCTTTATAGGTCTACTGATAAATAGGAAGTGATTAAAATTTGAATTCGAAATTTCACAAAATAGCTGAGATATCTTACGTTAATGTTAATAATGTGTCAAAGCTCCTCTGTTCGCTACACATTCCTTAAGTCGTCGAGGCATTGATTGGATAAGGCGATTGATGTCTTCTTGGTGTATTGTCTCCTAGGCCATCTGAATTTGGTTTCGTAGAGCCTTTATTGTTTATGGAGGGTGCGGTAAATTTGAAAACCTTTTTCCCATCATATCCCATATATGTTTGATAGGGGAAATGTCTGGAGATCGAGGAGGCCACTGATGCAAATTTACACCGGACACTTCTCAAAAGTCTAAACTAACACGTGCGACATGAAGTGTGCATTGTCCTGCTGACAAAGTGGATTTTGCAATGTTTTTAAAAAGGGAAGCAGATGTGGTTGCAAAACTTTGTGGATATAGCGCTGGGCAGTCATGTTATCTGGAATGAACACTGATCGTGACCTGCTGCCGTAAGCATTGGCACCCCATACCATAACACCCACAGTGCGATGAATATGCCGTTAGATGGAAAACTGGACGTTCCGTCTTTCACCGCGTCTCTTTCTTCCTCTTGAACGTTCACCATGTGGGCCCAAACAGTATCTAGACTCATTGCTAAGTACTATTGGGTTTCATTCCATATTCCATTCAAGACTCTCCCTACCCCATACCAATCGTTGCCGACGATGCTGTGGGATCAGAGGTTGTACAAGATAGGGACGATATGAAAACAGTCCAAAAGACCCTATTCGGCGATAAACTGTTCTCATTGTTATTGCCCTTCCGACAGCATCACACCACTGGTTCGCAACTGCTTTGGTCTTGGAAAATCGATCTCTAAGTGCTAGTTGCATCAAATAACGATCCTGTCGCTCTGTAGTTTGTCTTATGCGGCCAGTACCTCTAACTCGTCGATTTCGGATTAAAACTAGCGCCAAATAAAGTCAATACAGAAAAATCACTGAATATTAGGTAAACATGTTCATATTGTTAGGATCCTGATATAAGAAAAAATGCCTTTACCAAAAAAAGTACGGCTGGGAATGCCTTTAAAATTTTATCAGCGTATACTTCCATGATAGAAAATGAGTTCACAAGTTTTTATTAAATATCAATAAACAATTTTGGTTGTTGCATTTTCTATATCACTTAGTATATTTCTGTAATTTTTGTATGTGAACCGAGAAGCAGTTGGATATCTTGCTTATCTGAAGCTGGGATTTATAGAAGTGGATGAGTAATGCACAAGTGTATAACAAAAATAAAGTAACGTGTTCTCATATTTTCTTGATACCCAAGCAGTATTAAACTACGCGTCGAAATTGGGGCAGTATTACCAAAGCCTGTTATTTTATGGAAGCCTTGTCTTAATACTTAGAATGTTGCAGTTTATTATGGAATAAATAAAATATTATGACTATTTTTTATTAAATTAAATTTTATTAATTTCTTTCGTTTGCAAGTTAATGGAAAAATGCATAAACTGTTATTAAAAAAAACACAAAATAATACTTGACACAAAAGTTCCACTGCAGATCTTCTTTCTTGCAAAGTATGCATGATCGTTCGTCGTCACGTCACGTCTAGTCACGTCACGTCTAGTCACGTCACGTCTAGTCACGTCACGTCTAGTCACGTCACGTCTAGTCACGTCACGTCACGTCGTCGTCGCGTACTTTCGTCGACAAGAAGAACAGCTTCCTGGTTGATCCTGCCAGTAGTCATATGCTTGTCTCAAAGATTAAGCCATGCATGTCTCAGTACAAGCCAAATTAAGGTGAAACCGCGAAAGGCTCATTAAATCAGTTATGGTTCCTTAGATCGTACCCACAATTACTTGGATAACTGTGGTTATTCTAGAGCTAATACATACAAATAGAGCTCCGACCGGAGACGGAAGGAGTGCTTTTATTAGATCAAAACCAATCGGTGGCGGGCTCGCGCTCGTCATCGTCCAACTTGGTGACTCTGAATAACGCATCTTTCAAATGTCTGCCTTATCAACTGTCGATGGTAGGTTCTGCGCCTACCATGGTTGTAACGGGTACCGGGGAATCAGGGTTCGATGCCGGAGTTGTTTTACACAACTGGAACAAGTCCTGTGAGTATCTTGGCTATTTCTAGATTATTGCTTTGATATATCTATGGCTTTAACCAGGACTGGAATGATGCGCTCCTAAACAAACTTCCTTCTCATCGTCTTTCACCTAAACATTGTAGATTGTCACTTTGAATCAAAAGCTTTTACCAAATTAATGCTGGGGTAAGCCAAGGCTCAGTATTCGTACCAACTTTATTCCTACTGTACATTAACGATTTTCTATTTTTCAAGATAAATCCGTTTAATTTTTTGCTGACAATAGTACTCATTATTTGAGTAATCAGTTTCCCAAGCCGGGCCCTAAGCCTGATTTTAAAGCAAGCGCAGGGTAGTGCAGATGCATCTTTCTCAACGTCTTCAACTAACTGTAGATCGGGGTACCAAATATCCTGTCTACTTC
Organism: Listronotus oregonensis; assembly: GCA_019359885.1. Classification (NCBI taxonomy): domain Eukaryota; kingdom Metazoa; phylum Arthropoda; class Insecta; order Coleoptera; family Curculionidae; genus Listronotus; species Listronotus oregonensis. The sequence continues at coordinate 99,554 of JAHBCN010001385.1, forward strand.
AATGATTCAAAAAAACAATCATGTTTGTTGTCGCGAGAAAATCTCTCAATACCAATACTCTGCTTATAAGCAACCGAGTTCTGCAGAATATAAAAATCATCTAATCATGTGGACTTTGCCTTTAATTCATCTTTCGAGCCAGAAAGTATTTCTTCTCTTTTGATCTGTTTATTTTGTATGCATCCTAAATCAGATCCTATCTAGAATATTGTTCCTATATGTGGGGAATTGCATCTCCCAAGGTCTCCTGTCATTTTTAAGCTTCCTTTCCTAGCCCACCGACCAGCTGAAGGAAATCTGTCCCTATATTATAGGTATTTTTACAATTTTTGAGTGAACCCCCAAACTTCCAACTTTGCCCAACAAATCTTTTCAATTTTTTTAGGTCTCATATTAAAACAGTACCTCCTACTTTAATTGTCTCAAGATAAAAAAATCCACCAAACCAGCTGAACATTTATCAAACATTTTACAAAATTCCTATGCATGACTCTCATTTAAAACTAAAAAAACCTTTTCAATGGGGAATAAAACACCCGAAAATAATAATATTTATTTGTCTCTTAGCTTTTAGTGGTTTATTGTTATTAAATCGCGTAAAAATACTTTTTAAAATAAATTGCTTATTTTACAACCGCTTCTTGCCAGAAGTCAATTAACAAATGTCTTAATTATATCGTTTGAAAATGGCGGCAAGAAGATCATTCAAGATCGTGTTGATGAGTACTTTTCATTTTTATGACAGCAAAAAGAAGTTTAATGTTAAGAGTGTTTCTTTATGATTTTTATGCCGTGTCAGACAATTATTAAAACACTTAGGTTTTTTTGCTTGTTTGACCACCAAGGTTTTCAACCTGGGAATCTATAGGATGTTGCAAAAATACGTGTACAAATTTTATGACTAGCTCTGGGCGACAAAACAGTTTAAATTTGTCAACTTGGTTCTATGTGAAATTGTTTCGTTTAGCTGTTGGGAAGCATTAAACATTTTAGGAAAAGTGCTTTTTTTTAAACTTGCTAGCGTTTTTAATTAATATAGTGTTGGGTTATAAATAATGATTTTTTTATGAAAATGACGTTGTCATTAAACATTTTTCTTATTTTCCAACTGATTATTCAAGAAATATTGTCGATCGATAGGAAATGGTGCTACTAGGGTTGCTGAATTAGAACTTCGTCGTTCAAATATGATTGAACAATGTAGATCATCCGAAAAGTGCATAAATCATAGCAAAAATACAGGATGTGATTTTAGAAGAACGAACGATTAATAAAAGAGATTTAGTAACAACCCTAAAAATTTTATTAAACAGTGTAAGCAATAATTTGGCTAAAATTTTGGGTTTTAGAAGCTGTGTGCACGACAGGTGCCGCATTTGCTAACGGTGAAAGAAATTGACATTCGAAGGCAACATCTTCAGCAATATTTAAAGTGTTTTAGATGGGGCAAAAAGAATTTTGTGCGTTGTTTCATATGGATGATTTTTGCGTCTACCACTATGATTCTAAATCAACACAGGAGGCCAGGGAGTGGGGCCAACCTAGAACTTCGGTTCTAAACGAGTTAGGCTCAGTAAATCGACCAAAAAGGTGTGAGCAACAGTTTTTTTAATGCAAAAGAAATTTTACTTGTAAATTTTCTCCAGACTTGTAAATTAATAAATTTAGATTGTTATTGTAACCTTTTGGGCCAGATGGATGTAAAAACGTGTAATAAATGTTCTGGTTTACAGAAGAAAAAGTTTTATCAAGGCACAGCTAAAGAAACCGTCTGTTCATTTTTGTTTGGGTATGATTAAAGCAAAACAACTGAAAAAAAGTGTTACATTGATCCAAAAAATCAGTAACCATAGTTAAAGCTTAACCGACAATTGGATAGACTTTTTCTTCATTTGTTATGGCTTACGTTATTTCTAAACGAAAATAAACAGAAATTTAGAACGTAGAAAATATTTTACGTTTATTTCAAAGTTCAGCGTTATCGACAAATGTAAATTTACACCTCTATTCTCACAATTGTTTTGGAAAATAACATCCGATATATTGACTCGTAATTAGAACGCATTATTTTACCACAGGTGATTTGTTAAATTTTGTATGACAGATCAAATAATAAGCAAGAAATGTAATGAATAAACAAATAATATGGATTAAAAAATATTTTATTATACTAGATTTAGTTATAGCGCCACAATTATTTAATGGCTAAAAAACAATAAATTTATAGTCGCTAATCAAGATAGGATATCTAGTGACAAGGTAAAAATAATTTATGGTATTTAAATATCATTTTCTTAACTTTGGCTAGTATATATTATATATATATATATATATATATATATATATATATATATATATATATATATATATATATATATATATATATATATATATTATATATATATATATATATATATATATATATATATATATATATATATAATTAATTTATGATGCCTTACTTAAGTAACCTGCTTCCGTTATGCTTTATCTTTTAAGGTAAATGGCTTGGAATACTGTATTCACTCGAAACGATCAAAACGTTGTGAGAAAAAATTAAATAAAGGCAACGGAAGTCCGAGAAGAAGTTTTTAATGAACTACTAAAGATGCTTAACAATATTTTTGGTATAAGGAGGTTTGAAATTTTTTTTAATAATATGATTGTAATATCTCTCCCTTTAAGAGAAATATTGTTACTTATTTTCTGTTTTAAGGCAAATCCTTTATTTTATTCAAAATTATTATACGTAGCCTTGCTTAAGAACAGGTGAATATTTCACAATTGTTTTTATAGCGCTTAGATTAAAACAAACACAGATAAAGTTCATATTGCAGGTTCAAATCTTATACATTTCATAACTGAGTTACAGGAAGATGAACATGTATGTAATATAAAAAGTCTGACTTATCATCTAAATCCAACAAAAAAATAATTTACATGCTTGCTTAGAGTTAAAAAATGTGATTTGCTATTCAACACATACAGGGTGCTCCAGTATTGAAGAAATAAACATGTTTATGCCAAGTAATATGTTAATTTCATAATATATTTGTATATATCTTCAGAATTTTTTACTTTTCTGCCAATTTCTTGTGCTCCAAGTCAAAAAACGAGCTAATTTTGCGTTTTTGAAATTTTAAGTTAATAATCATATAAATTAATAAATAATTTAATGAACAATATTAAATTATTTTACACCAGCATTTTTTTGCGCAGCAAACAATTTTAAAACGACTTATCCTAAAAATATAGGTAAATCCAGGATACACGAAAATTATTTTAGTTATGAATAGCTTAATTTAATTTTACCTCTGTTAAAAAATTAGAAATGTGCAATTTAAAATATACCTTTTAATCCAAATATCTTTATCCCTGTATATTTGGGACAATAAACCAAAATATTTTAACTTAAATTTACCGTAATAAACTGTCAGAAATGTATAAATTCTAAAAATATTTACAAGTATATCACGATATTAACATTTTAGTTGGCATAATCCGTATTATTTATTCGATACTGGACCACCCTGTATATGTTTAATGTTAAATCAATTCATTTTAACTGTAAACAAATATATAACATATTATTCTGTTAGATTAAGACGAAATTTCACTCTTCTTATGCGTTTATATTGAAATTAATTTTACTTGGCAGAGGTAGATAATAAATAAGGTGGGTTTTTAATATGTTTTTAACTATTTTCATTGTGCCCAAAGTATTTGTAAAATATCAGTTGCTTAGCACTAGTATTTACCAGAAAACTAACTATTATGCATTGCGCAAGAAAAACATAAACTGTTTGATCTGTTATTTTAACAAATTAAAGTAAATATAAAATTATGCACAACTTCTGGATAACCTATTAAAAGGAAAGAAGACGGAATTGCGACTAGAGTTATTCGTTTGGTCCTGAAACTTAAATACCGGGTTATATTTAAACTCTTAAATAACACTAAAATCTTAAACTTCATTGTGTTAAAAAAATAAAAAAGGCCATTTAAAATTGAATTAGAGAACATAGAAAACATACAGAACAAGGTAAATCGTCGAGGCCGAGGGTTGCCGAACATGCATGAATAAAAGAACACCGCATACAATGGTCTGAAGCAAAAATTGTTCAAAAAGAAACCCAATAGATAAAAAGATAATTTAAAGAAGATGCAATAATTCTAAACAACCAGAATTTAGTTAGCAAGACTAGTATAAACATTCCTATTATCTGGCAGCCGTTGTTAAACCGTGAACATTCGGTCAAGCTTCTGTAAACCAGAAACAGTAGATAATCCGCAGCTTTAAGAGTAGTTTTCAGTTACCAGCTGAAAAGGGTTGGTGATACGTACTAACCGGTGTGTATCAAGTAACAAATAAAGACAATGAAAGTCCAAGATTTTAGTGTTATTGAAACCATAACATTATTTACCATTCCCATGAAAACATATTTAAAGCCCTTTCATATATGATTGATATGATGATATCGGTATATATTTCACTTCTTTAGAGGCCTAGTCGTATAAACATTTTTACAGATTAATTAACCCATATTTCACATTGATCCAATCATTAATAAAGTCTCACTTTATTAAATTTGAATAATACCCATAGCGTGCCGAATTGTGTAAATAACGTGTCGAGATTTGGCGTTGATTTTTAAGCCCCACGGGGCACCTCCTATATTATTATTTTATAGTCTACTTTACTGCTGAAAACGTTTTCAGCAGTCACGCAATGATATACAGAGTGACTTCACCCGAAAATTCCTGCAAAAATACATATATTTTATAATTAATTACACTAGTTAACATCCAATTTGCGCTTGTAATGTAAGAGGCACTTTTTTTGTTGCTTGTTGGTCTCTAAATGTAAAAATGATGGTAAATACTTCATAATATTTTTGACGTTGCCAAATTACGTTTTCTTTACGTTAAAGTAATTGTGCCCAATCTGGCAACACCTAGTGGGGGTGTCTAGGAATGACATTTAACCCCCTAGAAGGCTTAAAATACCGTAAATATGTATTAAATAAAAATAACTGGTACATTCTATACCCCACAATCTAAAGGTAAAACAAATTTTGGTTGTTGCATTCGCAATCAGAATGGTTAAGCCTCTACCATACAGCCATTATAACATCAGTCGCAATTTTTTTATGTATTTGTTGACTAGTGTTATAATCAAATGTTTGCTTAAAAGTCATGGAGAATAATGAAAGTTTATTGGTCTGCTATTATCTTCTTCTTCTTTTACTGTGTCTTGCTTATTTAGAGCGTAGGTGCCCTCTCGCACATATCTGTGTTGCGTACCAACTGCTTTTACACAGATATGTGGGACCACCAGCTTAACGTGCCTTCCGAAGCACAATGTAAGAGGCTTTACTAGGCAGAAATACTACACAGTGGTTTGCCATTGCCTTCTGTGAGGTGACGAGCTATGAAAAAGTCCAATGGACAATGCGGGAATCGAACCCGGGTCTTCATGGTGAGAAGCTGGACCGCTAGACACTACACCAGCTCGGCCATATATCTTAGGTTATTTAAAACACACTATTTTAACTGGTTAATATCTCTAGCCGCCTTAAGGTGAAAATTGAATAAGATAGATAATTCCACCCTCTATACTGAAGAAAATTTTTACACCAGCACAGCTCATATTTCTAATACTGATAGGCGCTGTTAGACAACTAAATGTTTTCACATTATTATTGCTAACCTTTTTGCGAATATTATCTTCATCAGTCTTTTTTTATACTGCCTTATTGACCGGTTTTATGGGGACATCATTTGCTTATTGACGTATTTATGAACATCCTTTAGTGTCATTCTTTTGTCAAATTATTCATCGATAAAAAGGTTTAACTGCTTTTTGATTTCTAGAGGGTATTTAATAGTAATTTACGGTCTTTCAACAATAAATTTGTGAATGCCTTACCTACCAAGTTGATAAACCAATTGATTTATTTTAAAATGGTTTTAAATGTAATAAATAGGTAAAGGGATATTTGTTAGATCACCTTCTGTTGTTGGACTTTAAGTTGTTTTACGCATTTGTTGTATATTACTCTTTTTATTGAGAGTTAAGATACACTTAAGTTTTAGGAACGAAATGTACAGATTGTCAAATAAGGCCGAGTTTGAAAATACGACAAGTGCCCCAAACATTGTGTTGCTAAAGAATGGACGCACAAACATTATGCTAGGCATGGCAAGCGTTCCTGGTAGAGCAGCAAAAAACGTTTTACTGCACACTCACACTTCCAAAAAGTTATGGGTAATAGCTATAAACCGACCTAATATTTAAATTTAGTACATTACAGTAATAAAAATTTCAAGATGCAAAATAGTATAATACAGGACTGGTAAAATAAACGAAGTGTGAAATGAAATTAATCTATAACTAGTGATTCAAGTGTTTTATTACATATAGAAACGTGACAAATGCTAAATCAAGTATTGCGCTTTACCTTGTTTCTAACGCCATTTAGGTATCAACTAAAAGTTTGCGTCTGAAGTCTTTAACCCGAAGTAAGATAAAGTCTACGCACTTTAACGCTGTGTTCGCAATTTCGTTAATTTTTTCATGGTAATTTTTTTTATGATTGTTTTTTCGCATCTATACCTACTGTGCCTGAAATAAAGTAAGGTAGTTACCACTTCCAAACTGCATAATTTTCCTGCTTTTAACTAATGGAAGAGTATCAACAGACTTTTTTCGCTAAAGCGAACATAATTGTTATATTAAAACAAATCAGATTTTTTGTGCCCCATTCCAATATTAATTAAAAGTTTTCTAAAAAAAACATATGCAGTACCAAGCACTTGTTTTTTAAACTAAGTTTAGAGACTGGCTTGAAAGGGGGCGTAAAATGGAGGATCGTTGATTTGACGAAGAAAGAAAAGGCACAAAATGAGCTTTAGGGTATCTCAGCATTAACTTGTGAAAACTGCAAGAGTGACTATTTAGAATAAAATACCTTACATACATTTTTTATCACAAAAACGACCACTTAGGCTTGTTAGTGTATAATAAAAATACACGACCTTTGTCAACATATGTTTCTGTTTTGACTTTTTCCAAGTCAAATTTATAAAGCTGTTTAAGTCGTTTATTTTCCATTATTTTGCAATATGGTTTTAGTTTCTTAATGCCTTTTCTGTGTTTTCTGATGGATAAAATGATTAAAAGCTTCTTTCTAAACAGGTTGTTTAAACATGGGCCAGAATTTTTTTTTAGGGGGGAGGAGGGGATTGTACATAAATCATAAAAATGTACCTTCCATATTACTACTAACATTGCAAGAACTGTGTAAGCTACATCATACAATAACACTTTTTACGAAGTTAAGAATGCTGTTTTATTAAATAAACAAAAAAATATAGATATTTTCCCTTGTGGCGCAATTCTTAGGTCTTTGGGAATGCTTTCAAGTGAAAAAAAGTTTATCAACATTAAAAATGGGTTTCCCGCTAATATCTGCCAAAATATCGACTTGGAGAATTTTTGTTTAGACAAAAAAAATCGGCTTTTTAACTTACAAAAAAAGGACCCCACAATTTTTTTCGAAAAATCCATAGTTTTCGAGATAACGGGACCCAAAATTCCTCTCATTTTAGCTGCCGCTTGACGGCTAGAATGCCGCTATCTTCATGGATTCACTTATAAGCGAGCGGACGAATTGTTCCTTTATTCGGGCAAAATGTACATTTTTTAATCATTCAAAGTTCATTGAAATGGAAAAACCCGTACCTATCATTGCATATGAGTCTGGGTCCATTCTGATATTTTAGAATATTAAAAAAAGCGGTCAAAGTTTTTTTCACAATATTTTAAGAGTATTTCATTAATTTATTGATATTTTTTGAAAAAATGGTTTGTTATTAACATTTCTTTTTTATAGTGAGACCTTAGCAAGTGTTCAATGATCCCAGAAAATTTCATTCACCATCTTTCTTGGGTTTTAATAAAAAATTGAGAAATAATATTTTTCTTAAGAGCCTTGGATAGCAACAAAATTAAAACATTTTATATTGTTGCTTGAAAAAAACTGTTATTATTTGTTAAACTTAACAAATGCCTTGTTGTTGTTTCACATATTACATTCATTTATTAATAATATACGGAATAATTAAACAAATTGTTTTTTTTTGTTTCAACTGATATACTAAAAATCACAAAGAGACTCTCCCCTCTCGGTACGCCCTTGATTAAAAAAATAACTTAGTAAAAACACTGAAAAGTGCCTACTATTCAAAGCAATTCATATGCCAAAACTCAGATGACCATCTAAAACGGTAACAGAAATATAAAATAGAACCCCTATATCCCGGTGCCATCTTTGAATCGCCATAGCAACCCTATGACGCATTTGCGGACCTATGTTGATATGAACTTTTTTCATAATTTAACATGTAGAATCATCCCTACAATTATTCAAACGGTATTTTCGGACACCCTGTATAAAAATCTTCCTTATTCATACGATTTTAAAGAAGTTGTTTTCGGCACTCAGTGTGGAAAATTGCTACTTTGCGCACGCTAGTAGGAAAAAATATTTATAGACCTAAAAACGTCTTGTTTTTGTGGTTCCGTCAAATTCAATAAGGTACATCATCCAAGTTTAATATTAGCTATATTCTTTTCAATCAAATAAAAAAAGTATATGAAAATCTGGTATTAACGATGTTGTTCTTAAATAGTGTTCATTTTTTCTGAATAGAAAAATTTTTTGGGAAAATGTTCCTGAAATTTTTGGTTTGAATTGTTATTTTGGCCAAATTAAGGTAAAATACCATAAAGTCCATTCTAATGCTCAGAGTAGAAAAAATTAAGTACCTTTAACATGTTAAGGAAAATATGTTACTGCTTAATATTTTTAAGGTTTCTTATATTACAAATTAAATTTAAAAAAACCATAAAACACAAATGTTCAAACACCAAAACAAGAAAAATATGATTTACCTGCCAGGTCAACTAACTATTCCTTTGCTTTTCAGCTTAAATATTTAATTTGTCTTTGTAAGTTTTTTTACTAGATTTTCGAACGTAGTCTTTTTAGCTCATAAGCAATTAGGCTTACAAATTGCTACTTGAACTTCTGAAGCTTATAAAGAACGTTTTGTAAAGCTTCCGATATGGGATAAAAACGATACTTTGCAAGAGCAACAAATAATACATTAAATTGTTACAATGTAAAATGTGATGGCGTAGTAAAACGTAGTCATTCTTGATCAATGAAATTCTTACAGGTCTATAAAAAACAGAAAATGGTATTTGCAAAAGCTGACATTCAATTTTTGGTAGGTTAACGAACTCATATACGACTATTATCATTTTAAGTCGCAAATCCAGTAACCTTATACCGGGTGGTGCGTCGCCGGGCGGAACATAGAAAATTCCATGTTAATTTTAAGGAGGTTAATTATTGGCTCCCCTGTACACTTTACAGAAAATGTAAATAACTTTTGAAGAGACCAATTGAAACCCTCTGCAAGTTTAAAAAATTATAAGCGAATCTTGAATTATTTAATTAAATGTAAATCCAAAATTACCAAATTTTCGGTTGAGGTAAAACCAAACAGACACCAGCCACTAGCAAACAATTTGTTATAAGGCTTTGTCAAATCTGACGTACAGCCAAATACAAGGAATGTTTTTTTGTTTTTAATCTCACAACCATTACCATATCAATTTACCATCAAGTATTTATTCATTTAATTAAACATTGTAATATAACAATTATTACTATCGATATTAAAAAAATAACTTTATCATACTAAAATTTAATTAAACCTATTGCAGATCTAAAATATTTTCCATTTATTTTCCCATCATGCCTATCTGGTCCATTTCAACCATTAAACGTATTTTCAGTAATTTCGAATCCAAAGCCACCGCAATAAATAATTGTTAATGTGTAACTCAGAAGATCGAAAATAGATCCGAAAAAAGAGAGAACTAAACTCTTAATATTTTACTAGGTGTGGAAAAATAAAATGAAATAAAATACAATATCCCAACCGATCATAAAATTCATTTCTAATGTTGCTAAGTTGATATTGCGAAATTTTATTACATTCTAACGAAATAGCGTTTTCTAGCTGGTTTTGATTCTCAAATTTTACACTTTTATAAATGACACTTTCTCAGTGACCCCACAGAAAGAAGTCATTCGGTGAAAGATCAGGTGACCTGGCTGATCAAAGTATCCGGTACCGTGGACCAATAATATTGCCGTTGAAAGCATTGTCCAGGTACTCTCTAACAATACGGGCATTATGAGCGGGGCAGCCAGCCATTTGGTACCAGATCATTTGATCTTCCCGAATAACTTCTTCCAAGGCGGATCCAATTTGATTTTGAAATAAGTCCAAATAGGTTTCTGCTGTCAGGTTATAGTGCATAAAAAGGGTCCAATGATATGATGTCCGCTAATTCCCACGAATACATTTTTTTTTGGGAAGGTCCAGTATAACAAGCGATGTTTTTTCTTGGCTCAATACCGGCAATTTGAACATTTGTCTGTTGAGGGTGAATTACATCATCGTAAAACAAATTTTAAAATTTATCGTTATTTGCTCTTTCTATCATTTCAACAAAATGTCATTCTCGCCTTCATCTCCTTCCTACTTGTGTTTTTCAAATTATACAAATAATATTTGGTTTTTTTAAGTGCACAATACCGTTGTATGATGTTAATTTACCTCTTGCCCAAGAACCCTCGTACTAACCATTTTGTTTTCCTCCACACTCAGTAGAATATTAATATATCTGTTCTCTCTTTCACCGGTTCTACTTTCGATATCCTGAGTTGGACATTTACAATTATTTATTACGGTACCTTTGGACTCGAACTTACTGACAAAACGTTTAATAGTTGAAATGGACGGAATGAGCTTGGTGGGGAAATCAACTGAAAACATTTCAGATACCAAAGCCCCCTAAAGGAGAGTTAGGGGTACTTATAATCCCTTAGGGAAGGGATTTTTTTTTGGTTGTAAAATGGCTATTTATCCAAAATTTAAGGCAAAAAGCAAAACATTTTTTTTTTAAATTGTACGATATTTTAGGGATTATTGGGGGTTGTTTCACCCCCAATAAATTACCCTAAACATTAATTTGGGCTTAAATTAATGTAATGTCATAAAAAGTACAAATTTTTATCAATATTAAATAATTTTTATAAATTTTTTATAAGAATATTTTTAAAAAAAAACCCTAAAAGGGGGGTGTTTTTTGCCCTTTTAGGGGTAAGGCTGGGGTTCAAAGGTTTTGGACTCCAAAATTCGGAATCAGCGACCCAAAAAACGCACCCTGGGAGTATTTTCTAGGTGCCTCAATAACATTTCCATAAGTATTTTTATAAGATATTCGTTAAAAAAACCTAAAAGGGGTGTTTTTGCATTTTTAGGTGTGATGCCAGGGTTTCTGAGCTACGGGAACCCGAAATTCGCAATCAGCAATCCAAAAAACGTACTCTAGAGGTAGTCTTTACTTGCAGCGAAATTGGGCACCCAGTACCCGCATTCTGAATGGACTATGGTATTTTCGTAAATTCTTGGTATTTCAGGTTCTTTGGGGTTAGGACGTTTTTATGATTTAATTTTGACCCTGACTGAGGAAACAAACTTCGGCATACATATATCGCATGTAAAGTACAGACCAGTTGTTTTCTGTGGTTGTGCAATCTGATACTCAACTTTGTCAATTTTTAAATTTTTCATTATAAAGCTTTGCACTGACCTTTCAAGTCAATTCTTGTTCGTTGCCAGTTTAAAATGTGCTTTATGCCATTACCAGTACCAAGGCTAACTACATGCCAATATTTCCTTTAAGGTAGTTTTTAACTTTATTAGTAGTTTTTTTATGGTAAAAATTATTAAGGTATTGTTACCTTTGTCGGTATACTTTACGTGTTAAAATACCAACGATTATTGGTAGCTAAGTCCTGATGGGTACCAATTTAAGGTACCACCGACTAAATTTTACCTTCTTCCGAACAATTTACCTGGAATTGAGTTATAAACTTAACTTTTGGGTGGCCTGATTTTATTTTCATTTCAATAAATCACAGTAGAAGTCGGTAAAATGTGATGGGTAAATTGGGCTATTTATCTTATATTTAATGGGATTTCGGATACTTAATTTGGATTGTGCATTTTTTAAACTATTGTTGATTAGTCATTGCTGTACCTGTTTTTCTGTTTTTGCAAATATCATTCTAGTTTCGTGGTATTCTATCATATACGGGGTGATATAAAATTAATACCTAATGTGCCACCTGAGAACAACACTCAAAAGGTTGTCCTTGGCTTCTATGCACATTTTTGCATGAATAAGGCAAAACCGCAGTACACCGATTATGCTAACGGTAGTGTTTAGGCAATTTTGCAACTCTTTAATTGTGCCGTTTTAGTTGTGGTAGGCGACCTTAAAACAGTGTTTTTAGGTCGCCAAGCTTCCGGGACTCGCCTACTGCTCGCCTTAGAAACCGCTTGGCCCGACCTGCTAAACACTACTTTCCGGTCTTATAACGTAAATGACTCGCTCCAAAAAAGGACCCAGCACAAAAGGCTCGTCATTACAATACAAAAATTTAACACCTGTTTTTTTTTATATTTTAATATTTTTAAAAAATTCACTGGCGTTGTCAAACGAATAACCATATATAATAAAAAGTCTGAATGTTTTTTTGGAGCATAAACAAAAAAGTGTTGTTTGTAACACGTACAGTGACGGCCATTAAATTTTTGGTAAAAATTTGTCAAATTTTGGCTTGTCTGTTTTACTTTTAATTACTATAAATAAAGCAAAAGGTAAAAGAAAATATGTATATTTTATAAAAACTAACAAATTAATAAAGCAATTAACAATTTAATAAACTCAAACAAACCTAAATATCCTTCCAAACAAATTTAATATTTTATTGCGGCCCCATTTTTTTAAGACTGAGTTTAGCCTCCCAGACATCCAGTAGACCAAAGCCCGGGGGTAGTCCGGATTTTCATCGTAACTCATTCCACACCTCTAAAATTGTATCCTTAAGTTCGTTTACATTTTGCGGCCTAAACTTATTTTCCTTTTTTTCCTGCTCTTCCATCCATTCATCGACTTGCCGGGCCGTATGAACGGGACACAGTAGATCTATATATATATATATATATATATATATATATATATATATATATATATATATATATATATATATATATATATATATATATATATATATATATATATATATATCTCCACATTAAACCTTTCTTCGATAAAATAACATACACCAAGTCCTTGTGCACTCAGCCACTCCCAAACATTAACCGAAAATCGTCCACTACTTCTGTCCTTTTGGGTATATTTTTCATCAAATCGTGTTCCTTGAGGCATGTATACCTTAAGTATCCCTTTGTAGCACGACTGAAACACTTTTTCCAAGTAATATTGTAGAGTAAATCCAATGCGTTGTTCTTTATTTGCATTTGGTAAATACTGTTTAAGGCTGTCGGGTGGCAGCGCAGTTCTGTAAATTGCTTTCCGTTTTTGATGTAACCTACAAATTTAAATGGTTGGTTTCTTAAAACATTAACTAAATTATTATCTTGTTCTTGATTCGATAGTTTGGGGCGACCACTTAAAGCTCTTTTCTCAAAGGAGTGCGTTTCCTGCCATTTTTATTAACAAAATGAATAGTACCTACTCTTTGGGATGTTAAGCTCTTCTGCCAAAACCCTTTTTGGCCAACCTCTCTGCTCAATATAATGAATACTTAATACTTTTTGGCCCAAAGTTAAGTTTGGAATTTTAAAAAATATTTTTAGACACTGACAACGGACACCTGTTTATTAGATTTTTTAACAGATATTTATATTCAGTAGAAGGTGGCATTAGCCTATTTTACGAAAGAGAAAAAGAATTGCCCAAGATTTAATGGCCGTTACTGTACCTATATCACTAAAAACTTGATTTTAGGTACTTGGTACAAAAATAACTATAGGGTAATTGTCTCTTAAGTTAGAATACGCAGGTTTTTTTTTGTTCGCTGATCGCGAATCTAAAACAATTTTTAGTTAAACACGTTTTGTTTTTGAGATATCCCTTATCGCACCTGAAAATAAATATATCCCTATTTTCACTATATTTCCCCTTTTTTGCGAACAATTCTTGATTTTAACACTAGATTGGCACACAACATTTTATAAATACCTTTAAGAAACGTGTTTTGATATTTTACAGCTTTTGTAAACGCCACGTAGTCCAGTAACTAAAGACCTGGAAGTAGAGATCGAACGCTGTAAGAACAACACCGATACGTCACGGTCTCATATGGCAAACTGATATAAAACCGTGACGTATCGGTGTTGTTGTCCGTCTATTGGACTGTATTAAAAAGAAAAAAGCAAATTTAGAAACTAGACACTTTAAGCTTTCAAATGATGTGCATTGAGAAGCATTTCAATAGATGATGAGTTTTTGATTCGCGTTTATTTTACAGATTTTCTAGAACGGAAACGGCTAAAAAATGCAGATGGGCAAAACAATTTTATATCAAAACGCAAGAAAGGTGGTGAAGGAAATTTTCTGGAATCAATAAAGACTTGCTAAGGTCTCATTATAAAAAAGGAATGTTAACAACAAACCATTTTTTCAAAAAATATCAAGAAATTAATGAGATACTCTCAAAATATTGTAAAAAAAACTTTGACCGCTTTTTTAAATATTTTACAAAAATCTAAATGGACCGAAACTCATATGCAATAATAGGTACGGGTTTTCCATTTCCGATGAACTTTAAATGATTAAAAAATTATTGCCCGAGTAGTGGAATAATTCGTCTGCCCGCCTATAAGTGAATCCATGAAGAAAGCGGCATTCTAGCGGTAGAGGGACAGCTGAAATGAGGGGACTTTTGGGTCCCGTTGTCTCGAAAACTATCGATTTTTGGAAAAAAATTATAAGGACCATTTTTGTAGACTACAAGGCAATCTTCATTTTTTGTTTTAACAAAAATTCTCCAATTCACATATTTAACTGTACAGATTTATTAACAGCTTTGCCACAGACAAATAACATAATTAGGTAAAATAATTTTAATGTAATGTTGAGTACGTAGATAGCAAAGATGTAAAAAAATATTCCCAACTCAATTTTTGAGATCATCTAAACTCTACAATAAACAACTGTTTATAATGTAATTGTACATAAAATAGACAGATAAAAAAAGCAAAGTCATATTCATTCATTGAACCCAAAGGACTTTTAATACCCTTCAAATCTATCTAATTCCTTTGACCGAAGTCCGGCCAGTTGTAACAAATTATTTCAGCTTGGCACCTTGTCAAGCGTTAGTCCTTTATGAAATAAACATTTAAAATAATCCTTTTAAAGCTGCTGCTTTTATCCTATTTGATCCTTTTACATTTCTTTTGATCCTTTTCACTTATTAAATGAAAAATCCTTTCAGTGAGGAGATTAGAAGAACAATATTTTGAATGAAAACGTAAATGTGAACATCTGACCGGAAAAAATTTGGGGTGGCCACCTATGATGAGATAAAAACTAATACGTGTTAATGTTATTCATAAAAGAAAAATGTTTATCTTTTAATTATTTTAGTACTAGTTAAAAGAATGATATTAGCAGATAAGTAAGTGTAATTTTAATTTTTTTGAAAGTGTTAGACAATGTTATATTTTTAATAACACTAAAATCTTGAACTTCCATTGTCTTTATTTGTTAACTAATACACAACGTTTCGGTTAGTGATGTATTTTCAACCGTTTTTAAGTGCTAAAAACTATTCTTAAAAGCTACGACTTCTATACTATCTTTTGTTCACCGAAGCTTAACTGATTTTTCACGGTTCAGTAACGGCTGCCAGATATTCGAAATGTCCACACTAGGTTTACTAAATACATTTTGATTGTTTGCAATTATTACAGCTCCTTTAATTTTTTTTCTTTCAGTGGGTTTTTTTATGAATGGTCTTTGCTTTCGACCATTGTATGCGGTGTTGTTTTTACCAAGCGTGTTCGGCAATCCCTGATTTTGACGTTTCACCTCGCTCCGTATGCTTTTTGTGTTCTTTACCTCTAATTTCGAGTGTTCTTTTTGTTTTCCCGACGTAATCCTTACCACCTTCACAGGAAATTTGGTAAATACAGTCATTATTTCAGACATTGTTGTCCGGTCTCGTCTCAGTAAGAATACTTCCTAAAGTGGTTTGGGATTTAGATGCCGTTTTAATAATACGAGTATACTTAATCGGGATTCTTTTCCAAAGTTCTTTTAAAATACGAAATTGTCATAAATATTTGGTCCTGTGGAGTCTTAGAGTTCTTTGTCTTATCTTGATATTTGTCGTTTATTTCCCTTTAAACCCGTCTTAGACGTTTGCTTAGGATTCCTGGTTATGTTACTTACTGTTACTGTTACATAAGGTCACTGCGCGTTTATATATTTAGATTTTGTATGACCCCTTGTTTCATTTCGCTAAAGAGATTAAAATTCTCGTGTAAATATTGTCCACTGTGGGTAGGTTTTCTGTATACCGATGTTGGTATATGTCCATTATGTCCATTATTTCGTTTGACTAGAACGTTAAGAAAAGGAAGAACCGAATTTTGCTTCTTCTTCATTTTGAATTTGATACAGGGTTGAAGACAATTTAGATGTTTTAAAAAACCTTTAAGTTCTTTGTCATTACCTGTCCATACAATAAAAGTATCGTCAACAAATCTTAGCCAAACTTTTGGTTTGATTAATGTAGTTGTATTCGTAAGTCCAAGATTGTAGTGTTATTGTGATTTTGAATGCCTTTCTAGCTGTCAAGATCTTTTTTATTACTTTAATTACTTCCAGTGACATTAACATAAAAACGTTTTTTGTTAATATACCGGGTCATTTAAAAAACATATGCCATCACTTAATGGGATATGTGTGGCCAAAAATATAACAAAAACGTTATTTAAATAAAGCTTTAAAAAACCCCACTTTAAAGATACAGGGTGTGAAAGAAAAAAAATTAGAATTGGGATTTTCCCATTATTTTGTTGCTATCATGGGTGGAGTGCTGTAGCTGCGGGCAGTTTTATTTTTTTTTTACCATTATTTTGTCATAACTTTTCCGGTATAATTTTTTTGGTATTTTGGTACAAATACTTATTTTCTTTTAAATTTTTCCCGTAAAATAAATGGATAATTTTTCACATTTTTAGAAAAAACCCCCCTTTATTGTTTTTTACTTTTGAAAAGTTATTTTTTTCAGAAAAAGTTGTGATAAAATAATAAAAAAAACTGAAAATTTTTTAACATTGGTCCATAATAGTAACAAAAGTTTATTGTCCAAGGGTGTATTTCGGTCAATTTTTCTAACTTTATTATATTTCATTTAAATTGAGATACCCAATTTGAAAATAAATTTAAAATGCCAATCCTGAAAATTTTTTCCTTTGCACCATGTATTTTAAATATGTATTTTTTTTGGGGCTATGTTTAAATAACATATTTCTCTTATTTTTATGCAAAGAATTTTTTTCTTTTTTGTAATTACCCATTATATTAATACAAAAACTTTTTTTTCTCTCTATTCTGTTTAAAAATACAAACGTATCCTAACTAGCAATTGCAACCAATTATTTATTTTTTGTCGTCGATTTAGGAAAATTGTTAACACCTTTAAACCCCCATAAAGCCATCCCACACACGTAGATATCATTTTACCAAGCAAAAAAAAAAAAAAAAATTCCCTTTAAAAAATATAAACAACATGTTTCACCCAAAACGTCACTCTTATAAGGGAATTATGTTAAATACCAAAATTCGATACTATGTATAAATCTTATTGCTTCAACAACATGGTTAATTCATATTCATTAAATGTTCTTTGTTTTAAATTTATGTGTTTTTTCGCTAAAAATTGTGTGCAAGGAATACTTGTCAACTTAAAATTAAATTTTCAATTTTATCTTTAAGCAAAAAGTTTTTTTAATATAAACTTACTTATGGTACCACATATAGGTTCTTAGCCCATCGAAGAAAAAAAACCAATCGATCATTAAATTTTTAAATAGGTTATGCAGGATGACTGCGGTTTATTGACTAGAAAATAGCCCTTTAAGTGTGAAAAAAATGGCCATCTTAAAACTATTACACCAAAATATACCATAGAAACCAACAAAATTTAATGAAACAACAAAAAAATGAGGCGGAAAATTATTGGCACACTGTAGGTCTGTCTGTTTGTCACTCTGTGCGAAGCTCGACCTTGGGTTTTGTTAAAAAAATAGGAGTTTTAAACAATCGTACTTGGCATGTAAAATTAAATTTTTAAAAAAAATTCCCTTTTTTCGTGTATCCAGGATCTATTACTTATACCACATATATTTAAAAAATTGTATTTTTTTAATTGAACTTGCGTGGCTTTCGAAATCGAATATCTTAAAAACCATTTGACAAAACCCCTTTTTTACCAGAAAATTTAAAAAATACTATATGAATTTACATACCTAGTCTCATCCCTTTTATTTGGAACGATGAAAAAATTATGATAGGGGGGAAAAAAAGGTTTAAAAAAAATTTTTTGCTATATATTTTTTTTTGTGCGTTAGGCCCAATCTTTTCCTGGCATCATAAAAACGTATACGTTTTAAAAAGGGTTTAAAAAAAAATGTCTCTTAGATGTTAATATTTAATTTTGGGCTTTGGTTTTTCTTTTTTTTTTTTTTTTTTTTTTTTTTTTTTTTTTATATATATATATATATATATATATATATATATATATATATATATATATATATATATATATTTTTATATAATATATATATATATATATATATATATATATATATATATATATATATATATATATATATATATATATATATATGTTTTTATATATATATATATATATATAATATATATATATATATATATAAAATATATATATATATATATATATATATATATATATATATATATATATATATATATATATATATATATATATATATATATATATATATATATATATATATATATATATATATATACTTTTTTTTTAACCTTAAAAGAAAAAATTACAGGGATAAATAAGGGGGAAATTTTAATAAGGGGAAAAATTTACTTTTCAACAAGGATGCAATTTTTTTTCTATCTTGTTTTGATAATATATCACTTTTAAAACCCCTGTTTTGACGAGGTTTAATTTTGTTTAGTATGTAACCCGTGATATTATTAAATTTAAATAAAATTTAAATAAAATAAGAATTTATCCTTGGTGAAAAAATAAATTATCTGTATTTTTCCATAAGTAAAAATCCCTTTCCCCCATTCTATGCTCTGTCTTTATTTCTGTTCAGTTTTGGAAAAAACATAAAGATCGATTTTGTATTTTAAAAAAAAAAAAAAACATTTTTTCCCTGTATTTTAGATGAAAAAGGGGACCCTCCCATGCGCCAGCTCTTATTTTTTAGATATTGAGCTTTTTTTTGGGAAATTTTTCAAAAAAACCAAAAAAAAATATATATATATATATATATATATATATATATATATATATATATATATATATATATATATATATATATATATATATATATATTATAAAAAAAAAAGATTTATATATACATATCCTAAGATTTTTAAAAACAAAGAATACAGGTGTTCATTACTTATGGGGCTAAACTTGGTGCTGATTTAAAGCTTTTTAAATAATAGCTTTTTGGTTACGCAGCTTAAATTACGAACAATTACGAATCATTTAGTTTTTGAATTTTTAACATTAGGAATTTAAATTAAACCATTTTATAGAACCATTTTTTTTTAAAAGTTTACTGGTTTTAAAATAAACTTAAGACACATTTTTAAACCAGCAAAACCAGCTGTCCTGCATCGGAATTTCCGGAAAAAAAAAATTCCCGCTTCATGTCGCACGAGACAACGCGGTCCAAAAAAAACGTTTTTACGCGGATGACACCCCATCGCCAAAAAACGGCACAATTTGTCACTATAAATATAATTAATGGGTTATAAAAACTTTGTTACGTCTTTAAAAAAATATTTTTTTTTGTTTATATATTTATCGCTTTATATACAAGGGTTTATTGAAATTATTTTCATCCAATAATTTAAACTGTGACTGATATGAGGGCCGTTATTTATATATCGTGCCTAATATTTAAAATAAAACAGTAATTTGTCATTTAAAATGATGGTGTTGTTTGTTTATTTCTTATTTCACTGAAGTCTTTGGGCAAACGGATGGTTGTGACCATTTACAATTGACCGTTTTACGTCCTTCTTAAGACACCGTTACCATATGACCAGTTTTTTTAAAGAAACAAGTCAACATTTTTGATTCTTCGAGCGCGAGCAACTTTTGTTGGATTTGGTTTTGCTTGAAACACTTATATTTTAATTTTTCCCTCTTATGCATAATTTACTCTCCCTAACAATTTTTTTAAAATGCTTCTGAAGCACCGGGTTGTATTTTTTAAGCATTTGTTTGCACCAATAATACCGCA